>PVJS01052861.1:0-13477 GCA_004027185.1 Glis glis | reverse complement strand
GAACCCGGATCCTCCGGTCTCAGCCTCCCAAAGTACTGGGATTACAAGCGTGCGCCACCATGCCCGGCTGAGGGTGAGACTTTGGCTGACTTACTTTGGTCTCTGGCAAAGGCACCAGATTAAGAATTCAGAAACCAACAGCCTTGATTTCTTTTTAGAAAACATGAAGCGTGGTGCCCATGTCCTGTCATCACACCTGAGATGCAAACAAAGAGCCAAGTGCAGGGACGAAACACCCCTGCTCCCCTGCTAGGACGCACCCAGGTACATCGAGGATCACAGGGGACAGGAGGATGGGGAAACAGAGGATCCCTCCTGAGGGGTGCAGGCCTTCAAATACTTTGTTAATATGTTCCAAATGGAAAAGAAGTATGGCAATGTGCATCTTCCAAAACCTTGAGGACCGCTGGCACAAACTACTTGCCGTGGCTTGAATGTGTCCCCCAAAAGTTTGTGTGTTGTTAACTTAACCCCCAAATTCATATGTAGATGATATTTGGAAATGGGGCCCTGGGAGGTGATTAGGATTAGATGAGGTCATGAGGGTGGGGCCCAGGATGGCATTAGTGGCTTTATAAGAAGAGGGAGAGAGACCCAAGTTGGCACGCCGGCTGTGTCACCATGCTCTGCCCTTTGCCATGTTCTGACACAGCGCGAGGCCCTCACCAGATGCTGAGCAGCTGCCAGCGCCGTGCGCTCGGACCTCCCAGCCTCCAGACACACAAGCGAAAACAAACTTCTACTCTCTATAAATTACCCAGCCTCCAGTGTTTTATGCAAGCAACAGAACACAGACTAAGACAGGACTGAGATGGATCGCACAGGTTACATGACATCGCCAATACCAAGCACGTTGTAGGCATTTTCTAACAGCTGATGAATAATTATGTTTATTTCTAACTGAAATTAGAAAATCTGGGGCAATGACTCCTTTACAGCTCAAAAGATATGTGAAAGAGCCAGGTGCGGTGGCACACACCTATCATTCCAGTACTTGGGAGGCTGAGACAGGAGGATCACGGGTTCAAAACCAATCTCAGCAATTTAGAGAGACTCTCAGCCAATAAGTGAGACTCTGCTTCAAAATAAAAAATAAAAAGGGCTGGGGGTGTAGCTCAGAGGTAGAATGCACCTGGGTTCAATCCCTAATACAAAAAAAAGAAACAAAAAAGCCAAGGGACTATTTCCTGAGAGACTAATATCTGAAGGTCCCAAAAGCCCAACCCTTTCCTTGTACGGAACTAGACGTCAAGCCTCAGATGGCCTGCTGTCCCTAGCTGTGGACAGGCTCTGCTTCCCTTCCGGAAGCACTGAGGGCAGGACTCTTGCCACTCATCCCTCCCCTGGTGCCTGGGATAATCCCCCATGCAGAGCAAATGCCCAATAAATCTAAATAAATGTCAAACAAATGAGCGAATAAATATTCATTAAAAATTAACTGGTCAGTTAATTTCGGTCACTCACTGGAAAAAAGAAAAACAGTGAAACTAGAAAAGTATCCTTTTAATTTAAAAGGTTAATTAGGGACAGGTTTGAAGAAATATTTTGGTGGCTTAAGTAAACCAAACACAAGTGGGTTCAAAGCAGCTGCGATCCGTAACTGTGGACACATTTCCACCGTGGGCCGCAAAGGCGGGAAGTGCGGAGCTCTTGGCCTGTTTCATGATTCTAGTATAATCTTAATTCTAAAATCAGACAGTTGTTAGCAAGAAGATAAAAAAAATAGCTGCTTGTATATCTAGATGTGAAAATCCTAAATAAAATGCTAGCTAACTGAATTTAATGGTGCATCTTATTTATTATTTTATTTTGCTAAGTTGGTGAGGCTGGCCTTGAACTTGCAATCCTCCTGCCTCAGCCTCCTGAGTCACTGAGATTACAGGAGTGCACCACTGTGCCCAGCCCTCAAGGGCCAGCTTATGCACAACACATTATAATCAAGTATTGTTTATCCCAAAAATGCAAGGCTGGTTTAACATTAGAAAAATGTATGCATGGAATGCAACGCATCAGAAGGTTACGTGAGGAAAATCACATGATTTTCTCAACAGATGCAGAAAAGATCTTTCATAGACTTCAGTGGCTCTAGGTCAGTTCTCCAAATGACCCATT
Organism: Glis glis; assembly: GCA_004027185.1. Classification (NCBI taxonomy): domain Eukaryota; kingdom Metazoa; phylum Chordata; class Mammalia; order Rodentia; family Gliridae; genus Glis; species Glis glis. The sequence goes on along the minus strand of PVJS01052861.1, from coordinate 11,365 downwards.
CATCTGATAATCAATTTCCTGATTGCATCAAATTTGATTCCCCAAAACATGTTTCTCTCTCTCCACTATTTAAAATTTTAGCCGGGTGTGGTGGGGCGCACGCTTGTAATCCTAGTACTTGGGAGGCTGAAACAGGAGGATCCGGGTTCGTGGCCAGCCTTAGCTACTTAGTGAGGCCCTCCGCAACTCAGTGAGACCCTGTTTCCAAATAAAGAATAAAAAATAGGGCTGGGGGTGTAGCTTGGAGGTAGAATGCCCCTGGGTTCAATCCCTGGTACTGCAATAAATAATAAATAAATAAATTAATTAATTAAAATTTTAGAGCAACCTGAATTAGATGTATTGGCAAGGTCCAGGAGGGCTCTGGAACTCGGATAACCCAGAGCCCTGGAGGACTGTCCCACACGATCAATGAATCCCCACCCACCATTCAACCTGCCAGCTTTCCCACAAAGTCCATCAAACTTATGAAGGCAACTAACAAAGAGGGAAGAAAATCTACTGGAAGTGCAACTCCCCTTCAGTTCCTCCACTGGAGAAGATGTGTTCCGCCCAGGCTGCTGAATAATAACTTGCAGAGGGAACTCAGGGGCAGGGCTTCTACAGAAAACACCGCTAGACCAGAATCAACAGGGGCATCACATAAAGGTGACTTTATGCTAGGATGTCTTAGTGCTGTCCTTTCATAACTTGCGGCCATGCCATACAAAGTATTTTGTGCTATGCCCCCCAAATCTTCCAATCTGGACTTAAAACAAACAAATCTGCAGCCATATAACAGTGATAATGTATTGGTTGCCATGTCCACAGGTGTTTCAATAGCGACATGTTAAGTCCAATTTTTTTTTTTTGGTACTGGGGATTAAATCCAGGGGCATTCTACCTCCAAGCCATGCCCCCAGCCCTGTTTTATTTTTTATGTTGAAAAAGGATCTCACTAAGTTGCTGAGTGGGGCCTCGAATCTGCAATCCTCCTATCTTAGCCTCCCAAGTACTGGGATTACAGGCATGCACCACCACACCCGGCTTAAGTCCAACATTTTATAAATGCTATTAGAATTCTTTTCTCTAGCTTTGTGCTATATTTCTGTTTTCATAAATGGGGACAACTAATAAATAACTTGTGTGCTACATGTCAGTTGAGAAGTTCTCTGTGTAAAAAGCTCCAGTTTAATGTCTTTGCAAAAAACATTACCAAGAATATCCCAGTGAATCCATTTGAACATATTCGATTCATGCATCTGCACGTGCTCCTGGTGCAGGTTTCATTGGTTTATCAAAGCTAAGCTCAGTGTACGAATGAGAAGTCAGGGGAAGCTGCTAACACAGAGTGCAATGGTGTGCGCTCTGATAGGCACCCGTAGTCTGAGGTCTCAACCTGGTCCTGCTGCCCGCTGCCTGATTTTGTGCATTCACATATTTGCTTCACCATTATCTATCGAGTACTTATTATGTAACACTGTTCTAGGGACTGAGAAACAGCCGTGAACAAAGCAGGCTTGCATTCCGGTAGCAGGAGTCAGGCACTCAAGTCTTTGTGTGGACACATGCTTTCGTTTATCTTGGAGACTGATCTGTGGATCTACTCACTCTAAGACCAGCAATGCCTCTTCTGGGAATTCACCCCAAATAAATGCCAGACTGTTTTCAAAAGTGGCCGTGCCATTTTTGCATTCCTATCAGTAACAGATGGGAGTTCCAGTTTCTCCACGTCCTTGTCAACATTTGGTATCACCAAACCTTCTTTTCGTTTAGCCCTACTAATGCATCTGTCGTAGTATCTCACAGTTCTAACTTGCATTTCCCTGAAGACTAGTAATACTAAGACTCTTCTCCTGTGCCTTGAGGCATTCATGTTTTCTTGAGTAAAATGTCTTTTTAAAAAAATCAGGTTGTCTTCTTAAATCCTGAGTAGAAACATTCTTCATATAGTCTAGCTATGAGCCCTGTGGCAGGTGCAAATATTTTCTCCCACTCTATGGCTTGCCTTTCTGTTTTTTAACTGTGACTTATAAAGAACAGAAGTTTTTTTTTTAATTAAACAAGATCCATTTTAATCATTTTTTCTACTTATAGTTCATGCTTTTTCTGTCTTGTTTAAGAATCCGTATTCCAATGTCACAGCTATTTCTTTCGGGAAGTTTAATAGTTTAAGCTTCTATATTTATGTTTATGATTTATTTCAAGTTAATTTTTTGATGACGTATGTCAAGTAAAGTTGAGATTTTTCCTGAACAGCTACTCAATTGCCAGAGTACCTTAACTGAAATTGCTATCTTAAAAAAGATAAATTAAAAAATGCTGATAAAAGGATATAGTCACTTTTATCAAAACTCAACTGATCATATAAATGTGAGTCTATTTCTGCACACTCTACTCTGTTCCACAGATCCACATTTCTATCTTACACCATCACACACTATCTCAATTCCTGGGTCAAGTTAATTTTAAGGTGCCGCCTCCTGGGTATATAAAACTTAGATGTCTACATTGAATTATAGTTTATATATCCAGTCAGCAAATAAATATGAGAATCTGAATTCAGGAGAGAGATCAGAGATGTAAATTTGGAAGTGCTCAGCTAAAGGATGATTTTTAAAGCAGGGAGTCAGGTATGGTGGTGCACATCTGTAATCCCAGTACTTGGGAGGCTGAGACAGGAAGTTTGCAGGTTTGAGGCCAGCCTCAGCAACTTAGTGAGACCCTCAGCAATTGAGCAAGCCTCTGTCTCAAAATAAAAAAATAAAAAGGGGCTGGGGGTGTAGCTTGAAGGTAGAATGCTCCTGGGGTTAGCCTTCAGTACCAAAAAGTAATAATGATGATGATGATGATGATGATGTAGGGGACTATGGTATACTCACGGGTCATGGATACTAAAAGACAAGGGAAGGGGCCGGGGCTGGGGCCTGAGCATGCCCACCCAATGCCCACGAATACAACTGGTCGGCTCGCACTAATGAAGTGCAGTCCCCAACGACTTCTCTCTCTGTGAGCAGTTAGGTTTGCATCACCAGCTAGCCATGCCCGTGACATCCAATACAGCTATATCTAATTTGGATCTGCCAGATTTCCAAGGAGCAGAGAACTAGACCCTACCAATCTGAGTCCCAAACTCAGCCCAGAGGCTTAGGAAGTTGCTCCAGATTTCTAAGCCCCAATTCTCAAATTTGGAAAACCGGAAATTCAGTAACTAACCCAAATCACAGGGCTGTTTGCAAACAGCCAAAACGTGAAAATGTAAACATTGAGACGCAGCGGCCTCACGAGGGGAATCCAGCCGCTGCTCTTTCTAATCAAGGCTGTCTGGGTTTCATAAGATTCATTTATGAATTTGTGAACTGTGCTCACCATCCGCTGCAGGGAACACACAAAACAGCTTTGGAGAGGTCATCCTGAGCTCACATGACCCCGAGACTCTGGGGCCAGCTTGTCCCCATCATCACAGAGGACCATGGTGAGGGCCTGCAGGACAGGCCATGCCTTGCTGACAGAGGCAGAGGTCAGCAGAAGCAGGTGTGGCCACACTGAGAACAGCTCATCGGGATGCTGGCACACTTAGAATCCCCTCCTGGCACATCAGGGGTACCCCATAAACCCCAGTGAGCAAACAGACAGATAAAAATAAAGAACAGGCATTCATATATGAAGCAGAGAAAGCAGAGAGTGTCCTCAAGCTCTCAGTGGGAGGAACATGACGTCACGTGTGGACAGAGGCACCAGGCAACAGCAGCCCGAAGGTGGCTGTGGGCTCACCCCCCACTGGGACCACACTCTGCACTTTGCACAAAACGACTCATTCATCTTAAGAGGTCGTACTATTACTGACCCACTCTGCTGGCGAGGAAGCAGGGAGCGAGAATGAATCACCTGTTCCAGATACAGAAACTAAGGCCCATGAAGTGCAGAGCTGGGACCTGAACTCGGGTCATCTGGCCGTGGGGTTCCCCAGCCCGGGCTATAGTGACAGCGCTCTGATCACTCATCGTTAGGATCTTTGTTCCCCCTCGAGTAGAAGACAGTAACTGAACAGTAAAACAACCAAGCTCAAAAACATTCAGAATGCAAGCTCTGTAATAATGGCGCCCCCCAAGGACAGGAAGTTCGGTGTGGGCTGCAATTTCTTGACCTGGGACTGCGAATTCTACCCCTGTAGTTTTGGGAGTGGACAGCGCTGCTGAAACACAGAGACAAGATGACCAGGCTGAACGGGATTCATCATGTAACCTTTGTGGCTGCTGTATGCGGCGAAGTCACCCACAGCAACGTCTGCCCGAGTGGAAACCGTCCTGTGGCCATAGCGCTTGGTGCTGATGCAGATGGCAGGAAACTATTTGTCTGGACATAGACTGGTAAGTCACCAGCATGCCACAAATATCCCTGAATAACTGATTATCCTTGTTATTTATGCCAGACAAAGCTGCCCAGTTCTCAACAGAGATAAATATAATTTTCAACCTGCAACAGTCCATTAGAAATCAATTTTAGTAGTTGCCTGCCCTCTGATATCTTAGAAATCAGGTTCTTATACATAATTAGCTCCTGACTCAAATCATCTGTGCCATCTTCTATTATAACAATACGGAAGGGATGGTATGGCAATCAAGAAAAGGGGGAAAAGCTTTTGTCTCATAATTCAATTTTAAGAGGCAGGAAAATAATTTGAAAGAAAGAGCCAATGTGTGAGCTGGAGCTGCGGCTGCCGTCTCGGTTCAAGGCACCTGTTGAATGTGTCTGCACAGATCGGAGAACCGTACATGAGGCGCAAGGTAAGTGCGCAGTCAGGGGCAGCTCATCCTTTTTACTGTTATTCCTGTTTCTAGCATGAACTCACCTCTCAGCGCGTCAACTGACTTTCCCTCTCAGTCAAGGACGTACAAAAATTTATCAAGACTCAAGTTATGTATTTGCTTCACTGCGAGCAATTATATCCTATTTATAAAAATTGCCAGTAGGTGGATTTTATTTCCAAGTGCTCTTTTAGTGACTGTATTGTATGTAATATGATATGAATAGCCCTTAACAATAATATATTATGCAGTACTTATATATAACATAAGGATAGATATAAATATAATTATGCTATATGCTACCAATAGCAAAAATATCCTTTTCCCAAACTGTGCGTAATCAGGACAGGTTAATATGAGCTGAAACTATCCCAGCTGCGGTGGCCCAAGACCGGCACTTGTCACATGGCTTGCTTCCAGGGGGTGACTCAGGACCACAGGCCTCTTCCAACTGGTGAAGCCGCCATGTTCCTACATGACCTTCAGGATCACCTGGGGGGGGTGAGGGACAGTGGGGAGTCTATGGGCCAGGACTGGAGGAAGCGTGCTCATGCCCGCCCTGGCCATGCAGGCCACACCAGCCCAAGGGGAAAGGGGGTAATGAAATAGGGTTGGCCATCACACAATAGTCTCTTTCACATGGACAATTAATAGTTGCTTTTATTTTACAAATGTTTTGTGACATTTTTCACTTCGTGTTATTTATTCATTTAAAAAAATGTATGTAGCCAGATGTGGTGATGCACACCTATAATCCCAGTCCTTGGAAGGCTGAGACAGGAGGATCGCAGGTCCTCCTGAGGATAGTCTCAGCAACTTAGTGAGACTCTCAGCAACCTAGCAAGACCCTGTTTCAAAACAAAAAATGGAAAGGGCTGGGGGTGTAGCTTGGAGTAGTTCAATGCCCTGTACCACAAAAACAAAAGTATATATTTAGAAAATGTTGAAAAGTTGCTGTTGTTGTTGCTATTTTCCAGATGAAGACATTGAGACTTGGAGAAGCCATTTAGCATCCAGTGAGCAGTATAGCTAAGACCTAAGTTCCTGCTCTCCGGATCCAGATCTCAAGCCCCTTCCGCTATCCTTTGCATTGTATTAAACTTCAAGAACAGCGGTTCCGACAATAGAACAGATTTATGACAGAATTGGGATTACCTCTTCACTCCCTAGGGGACTCGATGTAATGCAATTCCACGATAAAGGCACAATCCCTATGTAATTCAGAGATGGACCCAGCAGACAAGTGTGCATAGAGAGCCACTTTTTAACGGTCAGCAGGGAGTGTTTCAAAATGAAACAGGAATTAATATGGTAACAATCCCAAATAAGACCACTGATCCTTATTTTAAAGGTCAAAGACATAGGTGCAGATATGGGTAAGTATGACTAACTTGATAATAGTTCAAATAATGCTTTGTTCATATACGAAGCTATCGATATCGTTAATATTATGTATGGGGAGGAAGGAAATGAGGTGGGGCCCGGAAGGAAACACACAAGTGCTGTGTGTATGTTTGTTTCTATCACTCCAAACCTCACTATGATGTGTAATTACAGTGAACCAATAAAATAATAAAAAAAGGAAAAAAGAAAATTACAGACATGATAAAAAAAAACCCACTGGGCAGACAGAGTGGCGCTCCTAACTCTGTCCCTTGAACTAAAAGTGAAGCACAAGTGTAACATTCCTTGTCATGGTGACAACAACTGGTGGGACGGAGCTTGGTCACAGGTCAGAACACACGACTAGGTACACGAAGCCTGTGGCACAACTGAGCTGGGTATGAAAGTAGCTGTGGAAGCGACACCTTCCTCCACCCACAAGCTGGCCTTTTTTAACTTTTAGTTTTTGGTACTGGGGATTGAACCCAGGTGCATTCTACCTCTGAGCTACACCCCCAGCCCTATTTTATTTTTTATTTGGAAACAGGGTCTCACTAAGTTGCTGAAAGCCTTCCTAAGTTGTTGAGGCTGGCTTTGAACCTGCGATCCTCCTGTCTCAGCCTCCCAAGTACTGGGATTACAGGTGTACGCCACCATGCCTGGCCCAAGCTGGCTTTCTAGATGGGATTGAGGTCCAGGGAGCCAGGCAGTGTCCACAGCCCCCTCCTCCACAGTCTCTGTCTAAAGCACGGACATTTCTATGTTCAAGAAGGCATGGATTGACGTTACATTTACGGCAGCGATTTCCCCCTCTCAAAACAGGGTGTAACGTGCAGTATTAAATCTGGATTCCAGAAACGCTCGCACAGGGCGACCTTCTGTCCAGAAGTTTATTGCCAAGGTTCCAGTTTATGCCCGCGAGGCACACGGGAGGGTCCTGGACGCAGCGGCAGTCTTTGGCCTTCCCTTCCCCAGCTCCTGGCTCTGACAGGTTTTGGCTGCAAGAACTATCCCGCGACTGATTTATTCCTCAATTTCAATTCTTCTACATGAATCATTTCCATGTTTCCAAAGCAAAAGTAGAAAGGGGGAAAAAAAAACCCAGAAGGTTAAAAATAGTTCTCCATGGTTAAGAGGAAAAAAAAGCCTTCCATACAGGGATGGATTTGGTATCAAATATCCATTTCAGGAAACTATCAGGTAGGATCAGGCAATGTAATGGGCAATTTGGTGTCAACTTCCCCATCAGGAACAGCGCCTGTGCACTCGCACACACATTCAACCCCACATGATTCGCCCATCAGACCGTGAGCGTTTAGTGAGGCTGAATTCCAGCCGGGAAAGCAGTTTCCTTTTAACTACACCAACATAATGCCTCATTTCACCAAGACACAGCACTCTCCGATCCACCAAGTAAACAAAGAACGAAGCTTCAAATTTACAGCCACCTTGAAAATGCTAAACCTGCCACCCTAAAATGAATGAATGTGTGGCCACCCAACCCCTTCAACTCTTCCCATGGCCGAGGCTCAGTGGTCTTCCACAAGGTCCTTTGGTTCCTCTCAGCTGGTTCCCAGACTCAACGCAACGCCCCAGCACGTGCTGAAACCTCCACACATTTAAGACTCCCAGGTGACGCTGTGTGTCACTGACAAGGGTGTGCGGTGTGGCTTCCGGTTTTGTTTTGTGGCTTCTCTGATCACTGGGAGGAATTTTAAGCCGTTGTGCTAAGCTATTTTAAGCCGTTGTGCTAAGCATATCCAGGTATTCGCAGGCGGGGGTCAGAGACGATGCTCGGTTCATCCGGGTACCCTCAGAAGTCGTGCTCACCAGAGGTGGCCGAGGGTCTGCTCCAGGAGTCTTCTGTGGGCCACCCTAAAGTTACCTGCCACGCACCAGCTGGTGGCTGACAGAATGACGCAGTCCACCTGTAGCTTCCCGTCCTGCATGACTGCGGTGGCTCGTGACTACCGGAGTCGTCACTCCGGGCTGAGATCTCTCCTCGCCCTCTCCTACTGTCACCCGTGTCCTCTAACAGTCTCAGCGTGCCCTAGAGTCGCTTGGCGAGGACGCAGGGAGAGCTTATGTTTATTGACGTTTTCCTAGGTGCTGCAGTAGCAGACAGCTGCCAAGGACACCAGGGTTTTGCTCTGCTCTGACCGTGGAGAGAGACTGACCTTGGCTACACCGAATGAGCCGAGAGAGAGCTCCCCACGCCTGGCATCCACTGTCGTCACCTGACACTTGTGTGTCTGACAGCTGACAGGCCGCCTGTGTCGGTGATCTTCCTGGTGGCTCTGGGAGGCAGCGCAAGTACAGGCATCCTCGTGTCCCAGCTGATGTGTCAGGATGACGTGAGGGCACCTGGTAGAGAAGGACTGATTTCCACTCCACCAAGCCATCGCAGCACACAGCCCCCGCGATGCCAGGACAACGTAAGATGTTTTTAATAGCAAAGAACGAAGGCCGGTGGGATGCCCAGCGTGGGAGATAGGAAGTTGGCACGGACAAAATACTTCCAACAACAAAGAATTTTTCTATAACCCTCAGCACTTTTAAAAAATAAAAGCAACGCTCGTGCATCCCCTGGAAGGGCGTTGGGCTCGGGCCTGGGCTGTCCTCCTTGCCTTCGGCCCCTTCCTCCTCCCGGGCCGCCGGCATTCTGGCTGGGCTCTGGGCTCTGTGTTGCGGGGCAGGGCAGCAGGAAGGACATGACCTCCCTAGCTCATAGCGGGTTAAGCAGCCTGATTGAACGTTGCTGCTAATTAAGGGCCCCTCTTGTCTGGCAGGACCACCGGGGTACCTTCTGCACTTGTTCATGACCACAGTACCTCGCTCAGAAATTAACTCCTGATGAGTGCAGACAGGGGCCCAGCTGGTCCTCCGAGTGCTCCCAAGTAGATAAATGAAGTGTAATCAGAGCGCTGCTGACTGCCAAGGGAAGAGGGACTCTCCGTGACCTCTCGGTGAAATCCGGAGTATACTTTTACCGTGACTTAATTCTCTGCACTGTGGACACTTAATGTGGCCAGGAATGGTGTGAACAGACGGACAGCCACGGGGACCCCATGGAGGGGCCTGTCACTGGACGTCCACCCCATGAAGCAGGAGCTAAAAGAATAAAGAGGCAATTTATGGAAAACTAATTTTCAATTGGCAAATATTTTGGGGAGGTGAGACCTGCTGTTCCCCTGCCCCCAGTAACTCTTCTCAGGTCCGGAGACAACAGCTCCTAGCATAGTTTGCAAATTGTACAATCATTCTGCGTAGACTTGAGACCTTACATGCTCATTTTCTATTACTTATAGAGGGATTCTATTCCTGAAGCTCCACTTAAGGAGGGGGAATAGTGGCCATCGTTGTCCAGGTCTCCCAGATACAGAAATGAGGTGGACAGACAGTCTGGGCCACGCTGATATGTCACTGGCATGCAGGGTCTTCCATTCAGTTTAGTGCCCTCTGGGCTGGGACATTTGCCACCACGTCACCTCAGGAAGTTGACATGTGGTGGATGGTAAGAGAGAGGGCTCGGAGTCAGGAGACTGAGAAGTGTGTATGGTCAGAGGCCACCTTGTTACACCGGCCCTCGGTGAGGCTCCCTGTGTGACAAAGGGCCAAAGGCCGGGCTGCAAGTCACTGCTCTGGACTCTACACTGCAACGAAGCCACATCCTTCCAGGACTTTTGAAAGGGGAAGGAGCGGTCTCCAAAGAAAACAGAGGAAATGACGGCAAGAGTCAGTTTGTTATCTTGTTAACATAGTAAAAAGCAGTTAGTGAGCTAGAAGCAAGATGGAAAGATGGGGAAATGGCCAGAAAAGGCATCTGGTGCCTTGATGAAAACTTGTAAAGATGAAAAAGTACTATAGACAAATTGGCACAATTTCCCAAAGACTGAAGGTTGACATATGGGATGAGGTGAGGAAAATCAGCACAGATCCAAAATTGCTTAAGAACATGTATTTGTTATCTACAGCTGTGTAACAAATGAACCCAAACTGATTATCTCCTAATTTCTCGGGGTCAGGAGTCAGAGCATGGCTCTGCTGGGGGCCTTTGACTCAGGGTCTCCCACAAGGCTGTGACCATGCTGTTGGCTGGGGCCACAGTCACACCACAAAGCTTGCCTGGGGGAGGCGCCAACTCCATGCTCATTTCCAGGCCTCAGTTCCTTGCCAGCTGTTAATTATGTGGCTCTCACCACCGGGCTCCTCACAGCATGTTAACTTGTCCCCCAGCTCAGAGTGTGGGGGTGGGGGAAGACAGGAAAGAAGAGGAGGAGTAGGAAGAGTAGGAGGAGGAGGAAGAAGCAAGACAGAAGCCACCATCTATTTTGTAGTGACATCCCATTATTTCTAGCAGCCTTGATTTGTTAGAAGCAAACCAGTAGGTTCAATCCAGACTTAAGGGGAGGGACTTACAGTCCTGGGATCACTGCAGGCTGCTTGCCAGAGACCCTAAGACATTGGCTAAACCCAGCTCTTCCACAGTGAGCCCCTTAACACTACATGTCTTCCTGTCAGGTGTGGAGTGTTAAGGAAAACACCTAGTGCCCACGCCAGGAGAGTACACAGCCACCCAGAGTTGACCACCCTAAGGGGCCACCTGCTAGTGGCTCATCCTTTCTTACGACCTTTGTTGTCCTTTGTTGAGTGTGTATAAGGGTCAGGTACTGAGTCAAGCACTTAATAGCCATCAGTCATCATGTCTGGTCCGCACAATGACCCTGTTCCACAGATGAGGGAAGATGCGTCTGGGAGGCACCACTCCCCATCCTTAGGGACCCACTGACTGGTGCCTACGATCCTCACAATACTCTGCTGCTCCAACGCAGAGAGCTAGACGGTAACAGACGCCATGGCCAATACTTCTGTGATGTGCGCATTGCATGACTGCGTACTCGATAATCTACGGGAGTCGGCTAGAAACTACTAGAATAAATGGAACAAAGTGTACAAAATGAGAAGATAGAAAAAACCAAGTGCTGTTGTATGACTACATACTAGCGACAGCTTTAAAAAACGTGTAATTACCCATCCACATTGAAGAAAACTTGAAAAACATAGAAAAATAAGACTAAGACATTAAGTCACCTGTTATTCTACCACCAAGAGATGTTTTGGTATATTTCCTTTAACTTGTTTTTCTATGGTGTGTGGGTGTGTGACTTTATCATTTTTTTTTTTTTTTTTTTTTG
>PVJS01052860.1:0-13476 GCA_004027185.1 Glis glis | reverse complement strand
AGAGAGAGAGAGAGAGAGAGAGAGAGAGAGAGAGAGAGACAGGGAGAGAGAGAGAGGGAGAGAGAGAGAGCGTGCGCACGTGCGTGCGTGCACGAGCTGAGGCTGGCTGCGAACCCAGATCCTCCGGTCTCCGCCTCCCAAAGTACTGGGATTACAAGCGTGTGCCACCATGCCCGGCCAGATAAAGGAGTTTTTATGAAGTGTCATCAAAATGAATGTCTTACATTGGACACAACCATGCACCCAAAGTCTATTCTCAGAGCTGGTCTGGACAGGGCTTTGCTGGGGGCAGGGAGGATGGAAACTCCCCCACCCCCGGGACTTGGGACCTGCCTCCCCAGGATGCACAGATCAGGGGCTGCCCCCCACCAGACAGGAAGATCCCCACCCAGCTGGGCTTCAACAGCTTTGCAGGGACCAGGGAGAAGGTTTGCTGGAATTACCGCCTCGCCTGGATTTTTCTTTTCTAAATTGCAAATGCAATTTGAGGTGTTTTTTTTTTTTTTAAACCTAAAGGTCAGACCCTAGAATTGGCACTTTGCTTTTTGTTTTTTATTACTGGGGGATTGAACCCAGGGGCACTATACCCCCATCCTTTTTATTTTTTGAAACAGGGTCTCATTAAGTTGCTGAGGGCCTTGCTAAGTTGCTGAGGCTGGCCTCGAACCTGTGATCCTCCTGTCTCAGCCTTCCAAGTACTGGGATGACAGGTGTGCACAACCATGCCTGGTTTGGAATCTGCATTTTGAATGGACATTCTGGGTAATTCTCAAGAGTGTTATAACCAGGGAACCATGTGCACGAAGGTGCTAGATACCTGAGCCAAGGTGGAGTTTGGGAGAGGTGGGGCCAGACAACAAAAGAGGTTGTTCTTTGCTAACTCTGGTCTCTGCTGACACAGAGTCTCAGAGAAACCTTCTCCCAAAGATAAGAGTCCGACCGTTCACCAAAACGTACATCTGGGTCTGATAAATGGAGCTGATGGTTTTACCCATGTGAGGCTGGGGTCATACTGGGCTTTGTGTGTTTTGATGTGTTTTTAAGGCCTGTCTAATAGGATGAGCTAGATTTCTGGCAAAGAAAGACACTTCTCCTCTCTCCAGAGAATTCTAAATCTCCTCGCTGGAGAGATGGAGGCTGCCTGTCCCATTTCCAACAATGACGAATGTTTAGTCCAACTTTGGACGGTGGTCCTGGCCTGGCATGTCCGCCCACAATGAATGTTCCCTTGTGACTTAATCTCTCTGGAGTTACTAGGGATTTTAAGATGAGGGGTGGGGGAGAGAGAGAGACAGAAAGAAAGAAAGGGAGAGAGAGAGATAGAGAGGAGAGAGACAAAGAGAGAGAGAGGGAGAGAGAGACAGGCAAACGAGAGAGAGAGAGAGGAGAGACAAGAAAGAGAGAAAGAGAGAGAGAGGGAGACAGACAAGAGAGAGAGAGAAAGAGAGAGGGAAGAAAGAGACAGACGAGAGAGAGAGAGAGACAGACAGACAGAGAGAGACAGAGAGAGAGAGAAAGGAGAGGGAGAGAGGAGAGAGACCAGAGAGAGAGAGAGACAAGAAAGAGAGAAAGAGAGAGGGAGACAGACAGACAAGAGAGAGAGAGAGAGAGAGAGAGAGAGAGAGAGAGAGTGATGAGAGAGAAAGAGAGAGAGAGAGAGAAGAAAGAGAGAAAGAGAGAGAGAGAGAGAGAGAGAGAGAGCGCACGCACTATTTTCAATCCATGAAGGCCTCTGCCTTCACAAGTTAACTGTACCGTGTCAGACATTTTGCAGGATGTGGAAGTTGGCGGCCCCTGGTCAAGGAGGTGGAGGGTGTCCATCCATCTCCAGACCATGGAGGGAGTGTGTCTGCCAGCCGGGGCGGGGCAGGGCCACCAGCCCGCTAGCTGTATGGGACTCATGCCAGCGCAGGTTTTCTTTCTGGGTGAAAATAGACTGGCGATCAGGGAAAGCCAACCACAGAACAGTAGAGACACTGCTCACCTTGTGGCAGAAGATGGCTCGGCTACTCGGAGTGTTCTGGAAGGGGTGTGAAGCAGGAGGAAGCCAGGAATTGGCGTCATTATTTCTAGTGCTCCAAATCCAGGTTCCCGGAGGACTCAGAGTCAGTCTTCCCAAATATCCCCAGAGCGATGAGGGGAAGGATAATAAAAAAATACTCACATTTATGGAGTATTGACGACGAAGAGGTGTGACACCAAGGGGCCAGCACATGCTGTTTGTTGAACCCGCCAGACCGCCCCAGTGTCTGCCTTTGTGGTTACACCTTGCTGGGTGGGGAAACTGAGGCATAGAGAGGCTATCCCATGTCAGAGCCAGGATTTGAACCGGCAAACACTCTCCTTGACCAGACTTCAGCCAGCCCCCTGAGACTTCTTTTCAACTACACCTTGGCCTCCATCCGGTGTAGCCCAAACTCTCCTAAACCCATCGAGTGAGCAGCCCCTACCACTGCTCTCTGATTTCTCTTTATCTCTGATCAAGATCTTCATCCCCGCTTTTGATGTGTGTGTCAAAGCGTGACCTACCTCGGGCAAGAATCCTCGTAGGTCATTTCAGCAAGAGTTCCTTTACTAACCAGGCCCAGTGGTGCATGCCTGGAATCACAGTACTTGGGAGGTTGAAACAGGGGGATTGCAGGTTCGAGGCCAGCCTCAGCAACTTAGCGAGGCCCTCAGCAACTTAGTGAGACCCTGTTTCAAAACAAAAAAGTTGAAATAGAGCTGGGGGTATAGCTTGGAGGTAGAATGCCCCTGGGTTCAATTCCTAGTATTGTAAAGAAAGAAAAAAAGGAAGGGGGGAGAGAAACAAATGGAATTATTATTTTTTTTTTGTTTCATACTCTGTATCACCTTCTCTTTTCCATGTTCTACATCATTTTCCCAGTCCCCTGCTTGTGTTTTGGGGTTCACCACCTAAATAAATTGCCTGCATTCAATTCCTATGTGCAGACACATTCAGCTCTGTAGATAACAGGACAATACCAACACTGCTTGTAGGGCTTACCTGTGTGTGTGTGTGTGTGTGTGTGTGTGTGTGTGTGTGCGCGCGCGCGCACGCGTGCGCGCGCACGCATGTGTGTGGTGCTGGGGACTGAACCCAGAAGCATTCTACCTTTGAGCTACACCCCCAGCCCCTTTTTAATTTTGTGTGTGTGTGTATGTTTGAAACAGGGTCTTCTTAGGTTGCTGAGAGTCTTGCTAAGTTGCTGAGACTGCTCTTGAACCTGTGATCTTCCTGTCTCAGCCTCCCCAGGACTGGAATTAGTCATGCGCCACCCTGCCTGGCAGGTCTCACTTTCTCCAGGGGAGGAGCTGGGCCTGGGGAGGTGTTGCTTATCTTAGTGAACAGAGGCTCCCAGCCAGATCTGGTGTCTGTCCCTTGCCGATGAGTCCTACAGCCCACTTCCTTCTCCTCCTCCCTCCCTTCATTCAGAGCTGACCCAGAACAGGTGAGGAGCTGGTGGCCTAGAGGAGCTGGGTAACTTACCCAGGTCTTGCCACACGTCACAATTGGGGTTTTATCCCTGGGAAGCTTGGAGCAGGAGGTGGAGACCCACGGGAACAAGGACAACCTGGGCATGGAGTCCTCTCATGGGGGATTCTGGGGTGGCCTGGCCATCTCTGAGCCCCATCCGCTGGGTGGGATAAACATCATCTTAGTGCACACCTGTTGCCATGGTTACGACTGGGTACCAGGGATAATGGAGGACAGCGCAGTTGCTGCCTCTGACATTCCTACCTCCCCCAGCCCAGGCCCCCTTCCTAGTGCCAAGGGCTGGACCTGGTTGCCATGGGAACAGGAGGGGCTCTCACTACTTATCCCTAGAAACCCAGGGGTTCAGCCATGTGCCTGGCAGGGTCCATCGCTCTCTTCCCTGCCCTCCATCCATCTTTCCTCCTCAACATAAGCAAGATCCTGCTGGCCAGGTGTGGTACCAGGACTCCTGCCCTTTTATGATTATTCTAAACCCCCAGCCCTGTCTCCTCCTTCTTCCTTCTCTTCCTTCTGCCCACATAGAAACATGCTGTCTTAGAAAGAGACCTACAGAGCCACGACACCCTGTTGAGGCTTAAGAGTCTAGGTGGCCGGGCGTGGTGGCTCACACTTATAATCCCAGTACTTGTGAGGCTGAGATAGGAGGATCACAGGTGTGAGGCCAGCCTCAGCAACTTAGCGAGACACTCCGCAACTTAGCGAGACCCTGTTTCAAAATAAAAAATAAAATAGGGCTAGGGGTGTAGTTCGGAGATAGAATGCCTCTAGGTTCAATCGCCAGTAAAACACATACAGACAGACACACACACACACACACACACACACACACACACACACACACACCACACACGTCTAGGTGAGGACCCAGCCTCCTCATCCATAACGCAGGGACAATGGTCACATAAGGACAATAGCAGAAAAGCGAGTTGCTGATGGCTGAGTGTGATGCGCCCACTTGTGTTTGAGTCCAGCTCTCTCCCCCTTCCACTGACCTCAGAAGAATTATTCCTTCTCCTGTGCAGAGCGGATAATAGCTGCAGCCACCCGAGGCCGAGGCCACTTTATGTGCCATGATTCTAAAGCATGGGGACCTTCTTCTTCCCTGCACCCTGCGGGTCCCCTGCCCCACTGGGCTGGCAAGGACAGCGACATTATTCTCTCTCTTGCTCACCAAACTCTGCCCTTCACGAGAGCTGCCTTCCTGCCGGATGCAGGGAGGGAGATAAGGCCCCTCCACTTGCTTCCTGTCTTGCCTTGCTGTGGCTGTCACCGGCCTCTGATAAGACAGCGCCAGCTGGGTGGGCCCCACTGGCTGCAGGGAGAGAGATTAAGAGCTTGGGGTTGACGGACACAGCAGCACTCGCTGGAGCCCTTGGCGGCCGGGCAGGGTGGGAAAGAGAAGGCAGAGACCTTCAAAGATAACCCCCACCCACAGCTGGGTGCTCTCTCCTCCTCCCCAGTTACCAAGGGCTGGGTGCAGTGGGCTCAGTTCTGCAACAAGCACCCAGGGGAGGGACAACGACACCTTGAGATGTCCCCAAGAGGTCCGGGCCATCTGTCCTTCCTTCCTTCTACCCCCGAGCTGCATCCCCAGCCCTCCTTTGGCTCTCCAAGAACTCGAGGACACTGAGAGAAATCCTTTCTCATTCTTCTCTCCCCACCACCCAGGTGCCCATGAGCAGGGAATCCCCCAGAGGGAAAAGTAACGTCTCCGTTCTATCCCAGCCCCGGGCCCGATGCCTGCCACATCGTTGATGCTCAAAACATTTCTTTTCCATGAATGAAAGAGTAGAACACCCAGAGAGTTTCCCTAGGGGGAGAGGAACATTCTAGACTCTGCCATCTCTGAAAATACTCTCCCGGGATGGTATTAGGCATTCTTGAAATCCTTTTGATTTCCCCAAAACAGAGACCCAGAAAGTTGGCAGTGCTAAGCAGAGCCTCAGCCTAGAATCGTGCATGTATACATCTTTGTGTGTGTGTGTGTGTGTGTGTGTGTGTGTGTGTGTGTGTGTGTGCTGTCCGTGGCTGCTTTCTGGCTTCTGCAGGAGAGTGTGCAGTTGAGATGCACTTGTGCAGCCCTTGGGGCCGACAGCATGTATTCTTGGCCTAGCACAGTGGAAGTTTGCAGACCTCGGCCCTGGAGACATGCAGGGCTCAATCTGCCCGGGCCACATGGCAGCACTGTGCAGAGTCCTTCTACATCCAAATCCTGAGAACCCCCACAGGCTGAGACCCGCCGCCTCCCCGCAGGGCCATCCTTGGTGGCATGTGGCAGAGTCCCCTCTGTGGTCAGCACCCTCTCTACTTTCCTGCCGTGGACAGAAAAGAAGGCTGGAAGAGAGAGTGGAGGGATGACCTCATGGGAGCACAGTGGAGCAGGGTGGAGGGGAGTCCTGCTGTCCTCCCTGTGCTTGGTGATGGGCTTTCTGGCCCAAAGTTGTGAAATTCCAGCCCAGGAGCTCCTCAGCTTGGAGAAAGGGGTGGGAGGGTGACGGGGGAGAGGCGGCGACATTGGGAGGGCTGGGTGTCCTGAGCCCCACCTGTGGGCCTAGCGGGGCTCCATCAGCATCCCGCACATCTGTATCCATGGGTACCAGTGGACTAGTGGGACTGCTCTCATGGGGTGGGGAGTGGGGGGCTCAGGGTACAGGGACCTTCGCTGTAAGTGGTCCCGAGCAGACCCTGTGGTAGGGAAATTGGAGGTCCAGCCTGAAGCAGGTTGCCCGCACAGAGGAGGCGTACAGGGACACCCTTACTAGGCTTTCCAAAGGATGCTTGGTGATTTTCGTGGTTCTCTGATGCGGTGCTGCAAGCCCCCCAAACTTGGTGACTTAATAGCACAACTCGCCCTTGTGGTCCTAAGTGTAGTTCGGGCAGTTCTGAACCAGCATGGCTCCTCTCTGGCAGCTCAGGGTCAGTT
Organism: Glis glis; assembly: GCA_004027185.1. Classification (NCBI taxonomy): domain Eukaryota; kingdom Metazoa; phylum Chordata; class Mammalia; order Rodentia; family Gliridae; genus Glis; species Glis glis. Next base: position 7,054 of record PVJS01052860.1, on the reverse strand, counting down.
AGAGTGACCTGGAGCTGGGAGCTGGGCACAGTGCAGGGTCGCTCCCTCTTGCATCTGTCAGCAGAGCTGGTGCTGGCTGGGACCCTGCTGCAGCCTCACCTGACCCACCCGCACATGTCTTCCCGAGCTTGGCCAGTCTGAGGGTCAGGTCCCCAGAGATGCAGCCAGGTGGAATGTGGGTCACATTTGGTAGCACAGCTCAGTAGTCTCCCCAGGTCCTTCATGCCATGGTCTGTTTGTTGGAAACGAGCCACTCATACTGGCTTCGACTTGAGGGGAGGGAAATGAAGGTATCTAGGGGTGTGCTTTATAAAACCTCCACAAATATGCCCGGCCAAGAACATGGCTTGGGGATTGCCCTGCGGAGACGCTGAATCAACAATAAAGGGAAAGGAGCTGGGTGTGGTGGCTCACACTTGTAATCCCAGAAGTTGGGAAGCTGAGACAGGAGGATCGCAGGTTTGAGGCCAACTTCAGCAATGTAGTGAAACCCTCAGCAACTTAGTGAGACCCTGTTTCAAAATAAAAAATTAAAAAGGGCTGTGGGTGTAGCTCTGAGGTGGAATGCCCCTGGGTTCCATCCCCAGCACCAAAAACAAACGAATAGTGCTGAACCTTAAGAGACCAGGGAGACTGAATTATCAGAAGTAATGGAGAGTTTGAAAAAGAGTTAAAAGATCATTTAAGCACACCTTTGCCACTTGGGGGAGAAGGCCAGGAGCCAGCACGGTGTCCCCAGAGCTTGGTTGATTGTTAGCAGCTATTGCAAAAATAGAAATGTCTCAGGTTTAGACTTCAGTCTGGACAGGCTGGGTCCCCTCCAAAGCGCTTCACTTCAGAGGCCCTGGCCCATCCTGGGATGCCTCTCCCACTTCTACATTTGGGGGAAATTGGAGGAATTGGGTGAATTGATCCCCAGGGGCCCCGGCAGGACTAACACTCCATGATCGACATTCTGGCTCGCAGGGGCCGGGGCTGATGGTTTACTAGGGGATGGTCTCTAGGAACGCGCTTATTTGATTAAAGCATCTTCCAACGCAGGGTCATGCTAGTGGCGGGAGAAATCAGCTCTGCGCTCTGACTTTGCCCAAGTGGTTCCATACGGCTTTCCCTGGGGCTCCCCTTTCCTCCTCTCCCAGCCTCCTGACACTCACACACCCCAGCGGTGACTTGGCAGGAGGCTTTGACAGGCTTCCAACGGAGGAACAGAACTCCTGCCCGGATGTCACCGCTTTCGCGGCCCCTGTCATTAAAGCTTCGCTGCTGAGGGTCTGGAACCCTCAGTGTCACTGGGAGCCAGTCGGAAGCGCTGCGTCTCGGGCCCTGTCCCAGCCCCACTGGGTCAGAATCCACACGTTCACAGAGGTGCAGAGGATTTCAGTGTGCATAAAGGTTGAGGGGGGCAGCTTAAGGACCCCAATTCCTTGGTTCTTTCTGTACCTCTGTCTCTTTCACGACCTATCTACCCTTCCTTCCTTTCTTCCTCCCTCCATTCCTCCCTCCCTTTCTTCCTTCCTTCTCTTTTTTCTTTTTGGTACTGGGGATTGAACCCAGGCGCATTTTATCTCTGAGCCACGCCCCCAGACCTTTTTATTTTTATATTGAAACAGGGTCTTGCCAAATTGCTGAGGGTCTTCCTAAGTTGCTGAGGTTGGCCTCCAACCTGCAATCCTCCTGTCTCAGCCTCCCATGTACTGGGATGACAGGCATGTGCCGCCACGCCCGGCTCTGTCATTTCTTTTGAATCCAGTCTGATTCCAGCTAGGTTTCCTAACACCCTGGGGCCATTTCCAGCAGGCTCTGCACTTTAGTTTCTAGTTAATGTCAACCAGTTTGTCTGTTGCAAATCTCAGAAACATTTCTGTTACAAGGTTGCTTGCCTGTAGCTATTTGTATAAAAGTTAAATGAGCCTGGGAGAGGTCCTCTAACAACTCTTCCCTGCACTGGAAACATCACACCATCTTTTTGTAGACTTTTCCCCCTGGAGTTTAGGACATAAAACCCAGTATGGAGCTGAGCATGGTGGCGCACCTTTATAATCCTAGTACTTGGGAGGCTGAGACAGGAGGATCGCAAGTTCGAGGCCAGCCTCAGCCACTTAGTGAAACTCTCAGCAACCTAGCGAGACCCTGTTTCCAAATAAAAAATAAAATAGGGCTGGGGGTGTAGCTTAGAGGTAGAATGCTTCCAGGTTCAATCCCCAGTCCCACAAAAGAGAAAAACAAACAACAACAACAAAAAATATTCTGGCTGAGGTGATGTATAAGAAGAGGAGCCAAAAATACGTGTAGCACCCCTATAGATATCTGCTTTATTCTTTCTGAGTAATAACAGCCTTGATTTTTGTTAAGCCCATGCCAAAAAAAAAAAAAGACTAAAATTTCCCAAGCCTCCTTTGCTACTGGGTACATTCACACGTAGCTAAGTTATGGATGAGGCACTATAAAGATTTGTGTGTCCAATTCCAGGAAATGTTAAAGGAGGGGCATGATCTTCTTCCAACCTTTCCCTCATTCCTGCTAGCTGTAATACAGGTGGAATGTCTGGAGCTATGGCAACCATTTTGACCCACAAGGTAACCCTGGAGCAGACGCCACACTGTACACAGAATGAAGAAGGGCCGGACCTCTGGTGATTTTGAGAAGTTTCACGTCAGACCTAGATGTCTAACTAACTCCTCCAGTACTTACGCTTTTGCGAGTTGCTCTCAGTGGAAACTAATGATGATTACTGTGGAGGAGGGACACGATCCGTGTGGCAGCAGAAACAACAGTGAGGAGGTGCTGCGCTCTCTAGCAAGGGGCCCAGGGTGGGTGGTGAGCTGGGAAAGAATTGAGCAAGACACAGCACGGAGAGGCAGGGACAACGAATTAGAGATGGAGCCTGGCTATGCGCACCAGGACTGTCAAGGAGGCCGCCCAGGTCTCGGCCGGAGCATCTGCACCGTCCCACATTCCAGCGACTGAGCTACAGAACCAGAGACACGTAATTACCAGAGCTGCGTAACACTGTTTATGTCTGGCTTTTTGTCATCCGAGCCAGCATATTTATGTCGCAAACGCACAGTGAAATGCCTCACGCTTTCAATCAGTGCACACGCTACGGCTGCGGGGTGCTCTTCAGTGCTTCCCCACCACGTCTGTCAATTTCATTTGTTATGCAGAGAAGCATCCTCATTGGGGTCTATTTTTAGGGACTGATTTGGCAGGTACCAATGTTATTCTGTTTGTGAGCTCTGGGTCAGTATAATCGACAACACGCATGCACGAAACCCCGGGCTCTCGGTGAAGAAAAAGAATTTCCTGGAAGTCCAGGTTCTGGGCCCCTCTTCGTAGACTTCCCTCCCACTGGATTTATGGCTGCGTGTGGGAGGGTGGCTCCACCCTGCGCCCGGCCTCCAATCCCACTGGCCTCCAATCCCACTGTCTCCCGCCTTGTTTAGGTTGGCAGGGCTGCCTAGCTTCCTCACAAAAGCCTGCCCCATCTGGGAGGGTATTTTATGTTTTTCTGTTGAGCTGGAGTTTCCAGGGATGGCTCTGTTTTTGTTGGGTTCTGGTGGGCTTGAGGAGGAACATCCCCTCTTGTGTTTACTTCGTGATGGAGGAGGAGGCAGAGGTGGAGGGCAGGCAGGAGAGTTTTCTACGCACCCGGGAGTCTTCCCAGTACAATTTACAATCTAGCAACTAGGTTATACTCAGACTCCAGGCCAGAATTGCGGGCGTGGGCAGAGGAATGGCATGCATGCTCTTATTTTTACATCATCATCCTCATCATCATTATTTTATTTTGTGGTGCTGGGGATTGAACCCAGGGGTACTCTACCGCTGAGCTACACCCCCAGCCCTATTTTGTTTTATTTTTTTATTTGGAAACAGGGTCTCATTAAATTGCTGAGGCCTCACAAAGTTGCTGAGGCTGGCCTCGAACCTGCAATCCTCTGGCCTCAGCCTCCCAAGTACTGGGATCACAGGCTTGTGCCACTGTGCCCAGCAATGTAGCTTTAAGCAGCTACATTTGGTGCAATATGTCACACAGTAACACGTAACTAATACACTGTATGCTTCTAAAGGATGTGAGGATACAGTTACGAATCTTATTCTATCCATCTTGAAACAAAATAGCAACATAGAGGCTTTGCAGAAGGAATATCTGTATTTTTCCTTGTTTAAAAATCTTTTTAGGAATTGGTTTTGTTCTGATTGTTAATGAATGTGAAGATTTTTTTCTTTTCTTTTTTCTTTCTTTTTTTGGGGGGTACTGGGGATTGAACCCAGGGGCATTCTACCTTGGAGCTATACCCCTAGCTCTTTTTCATTTTTACTTTATTTGTTTAACTAATTTATTTATTGGTATTGGGGATTGAACCCAGGGGCATTCTATCTCTGAGCTACCCCCCAGCCCTTTTTTATTTTTATTTATTTATTTATTGCAGTACTGGGGATTGAACCCAGGGGCATTCTACCTCTGAGCTACAGCTGGCTTGGCATGTATGTGTGACGAAGCTCATTGTTATGTGCACAGGAAGCAAATGTTATGTGTGTGCAGGAAGAAAATGGTCCACTGTGCTGGGGACCTTGGGGGAGCTTAGCAAAGGGACAAAGGAGGCACCCAGGCTGCAGATATTGCCGGAGCGTCTGGACTTCCCAAAGACACCTGTAGGAGGGGCTTCTAGCGACTATGACAATAAATGGCCCCAGAGTGATTTTCTTCTGAAAAGTCTCTGCTACCTAAAGGTTCTCTCTGTTGTCATTGGTTTGAAATTGTTGTTAGTGTCTGTGTGTGTGCTGCTGGGGATTGAACTCAGGGGCATTCTACCTCTGAGCTACACCCCCAGTCCTATTTTATTTTATTTTTTTATTTTGAAACAAGGTCTCACTAAGTTGCTGAGGCTGCCCTCGCACCTGCGATCCTCCTGTTTCAGCCTCCCAAGTACTGGGATTACAAGCGTGTGCCATCACACCTGATTATACAGTCTCTTTAAATACTGGGGGTCTGTTTTGCCACCAAATGAGGTTTCTGTAAATCTATGGAAAATCTTTACGTTTTCGAAGTTGTTGAATTTTGCAAGTACAAACTGTAAAACATGGACCCCTGGTTTGTAAGACAGGGAGCCCACTGCCAGGTCTCCACCAAGCCCACATTCTTAATGTGAAACCTACGTTTCCTTAGATTTTAGGAGCGACATGAGTGTTTTTACTTGGCGCAGGTTACAATCATTGACGCCTAGAACCTTAGAGCAGACATGGTCCTGGGAATCATCCAGTCTGTGGGTCTAAAGAAGCCACAGCCCTCCTGGCTCCTTCTCGGGCCACGCCGGTCCCTTCGCTGCTTATCTCTGCTCTCCCCGCAGGTCCCTGGTAAATCGCAGGCTCTGACTCTCCTCGCCTTCCCGTGCTGAGCAGCGGTAACAGATGTGGTCATCTCTCCTGGCTCCCTTTGATGCTCAGAGAGAGGTTTCCTTGGAGATGGTCCAAGCGTGGGGCTGGGAACTTGTCAGCACAGGAACTGCAGGCCCTGGCAGCCTGGGGTTTTTGAAACCATCCCAGCTCACCTGCCTCCTGCTCGGCCTTGCATAACTGTGGCCCCGAGGGGTGAGGCTGCCCGACTTGGCTGACCCGTTGTGGAGGCTTCCTGGCCTCCCCAGAAGGAAGGACTCTGGTCCTGGGATGGTGCCCAGTGACGTCACTCTCCCCTGGGGTCATTCTTGAAGGGATTCCAGAAGCAAAGCAATGCATCTGCCTTAATTAGAAAGGGCGCACAATCTCTTCCAGCTGTCGGACTTTGGGGAGCGCCATAAAGCTCCCCTTACTGGCTATGTTTCCCTGGGTTGGAGCTTAGCTAAACCTCATCCAGCAAGCATCCACCGAAGGGATACAAATCACTCTGTAATTAGAATCCCTTACCGCAGGGCCAGGGATAGGGGCCAAGAACACTCAGGTACGCACCAGCGCACCTCCTTTTTGAAAGACCTTGCAGGGAGCTGGATGTTTCTAGAAGCCCAGCATCTGCTTTCTCTGCATTTGAAGGCAGCTGTCTTCCTTCTTTCCATGAGGAGATGATCTCCCCCCGTCCCCGGTACCGGGGATTGAACCCAGGGGCATTCTACCCCAGCACGCACCTGTAACCCCAGGACCCAGTAGGCTGAGACAGGAGGATCACAGGTTCGAGGCCAGCCTCAGCAACTTAGTGAGCCCTTTAGCAACTTAGGGAGACTCTGTTTCAAAGTAAAGAATGAAATAGGGCTGGGGGTGTAGCTCAGAGGTAGAATGCCCCTGGGTTCAATCACATACACACACACACACACACACACACACACACACACACACACACACACACGGGCTACAAGAGCCCCATGATAGGAATTGGCCAGAAGTCTCAGAAATGAAGAGGGAAGAGAAGCAGACAAGAGAGATCGGGCGCCAAAGGGGCAGAGCTCATGAACAGGTGCAGGGCGGGGCTCGGGCGCAGGTGAGCAGCGTGTCACTGGGTGCCTGGGGCACAGAGGGAGCAGGTGAGGGCAACAATATAGGTCATCTCGTGACGGTGTGGCTTTGGAGAATCTTGGCCCTTCCTGACAGGTGTGCGTGATTAAATGTCCCCCAGGGAGGGGGCGCAATGACTACACATCCCTCTCCCCCTTGCAGCCTGGGACGAAGTGTGGAAACCAGACCAAAGCTTTGAGGAATCGGGTCACAGTTATACGTTTAATTTTCGAAGAGAAAGCATTGACTGTGGGGACTTTATGATAGAAAGCGAGCCCGGTGGGCAGGACCTGGGGCAGCTCAAGCCATAGTGTTTATTGAGCGCCTACTGGGTCCCGGGTGCATAGCAAGGCTCCGCTGTTTAAACTGCAGAACAATCCTCTACGCCAGGTACTCTAGTCGTTCCTATTTTACAGAGAACATCGAAGCCTAGGAACGCTAAGTGACTTGTGGGAACCAGGCAAAGGGGTGATAGGATGTATCAGGCTGGCTTATTCACTCGTTTCTTAGAAAGGGCCCGAGTTGAAGGTGATATTGTGTGTGTGTGTGTGTGTGTGTGTGTGTGTGTGTG
>PVJS01052859.1:0-13478 GCA_004027185.1 Glis glis | reverse complement strand
TGTGTGTGTGTGTGTGTGTGTGTGTGTGTGGTGACTATCTCAGTAAACAACAAAAATTGTAGAAGGATGAATCTTTTCCTATTTTATCTCATCTATTTCTAGATAAAAATGTTTCACAATGCATTAAGCATTCAAATGATCTTTTTGCTTTTATCCAGTAATTCTATATAGTTCTTCACAGATTTATAAAGAGGTCTTCTTTCAAGCTCTTTTCTAGTTGTTAAGTTTCATCCTTCCATGAGGTCAGTACCACAAGAACATATGTGCAAATATCTCATGAAAATAATTCAAACCAAATAATAGTGGTTTTTGTTTTGTTCTATTTTTGATTAAAGAAATCTTGGCAAAATATATTCAGATATATAACTACAAAAAGTTACAGGGTCAAAACTGAAATGTTTAATATTCTTGGTCTTTTTAACTTCAAATTAGTTATCAAAACTGTATTTTTGCTACTAGATTCTTAATTTCCATAATTCAGATTCTACTTTGAATTTTATCAGATTGCATTGGAAAGTTCTCCATGTTCCGATAGACAACTTAATATTGTTCTAAATGCTGTAAGTCAGCGCACTAGAACAAAAAGAAATGTACTCTTCCAGTATACAGTAATGTTAAACAACAATGAAAAAATTCGGGGGGAACGTTAAGCTAGAGAACTCTGTCAGTATTACTTATCTCACATGTAGTAAATTTTGATGACTCTTTTCTGAATGTGAATTCTTGTAGGAAATGAACATTAAACTGTTTTCATGTTTTATAGATGTTAAAAAAGCTGAATACATATGATTCTGAAGCTATTAGAATTTTTTCCCGTGTCACAATAGCAGTAAGAAAATTGCAATAGAAATGTCTTCTTGAGTGCATAGCATATGAAATAATGTGTTTTTCCCCTGTAGTTTAAAATGTTAACTGTATTTTAGTTCTCATTCTTTGCATATGCCTTGACAATTATGATTGCTTGATTAAAGAAAGAGCTTTTCTGCTAGTTATATGTCACAATACCAAATACATTATATCTGAATAGTATTTATAATGTTCTATTTCTGATCAGGTCAGATATGTCTGCTGAAAAACTAAAGTAGTATAATACTTATTGTTAAGATCTTTTGTTATTAAAATATTTGTAGCTTTTTTGTTTCTTGCTCTTTTTTAAAGCAATCTGAAAAAATGCATATCTTCATGAAAGTAATATGCCTAATAAAGTATTCTTTATAAATAGCTTACCACACTTTAATTAACCAGAAATTATTTTCGGAGTCATACTGTAAAAGGACATGTATTATTGAATTTTTAAGAAACATTGATACATACTTTTTTCAGCATTTTAGTGTTTTGAATCAGATGCAATTTTTCAAGCCCTATAAAGGATTATATAGTTACATAATTGCCACCCCTGGAAAATATAATTTATCATAGAATAGGTAATAAAGAATAATTTTTAAGTAATAAGTGTGTCTACATCAGTTTATTTTCTGCTCTGTATGCATACTACAAAGTTGTGTTTTATTTTGTTATCCAGTCTTATTGAAATAAATATATATGAATGAAATCAATATATATTCCTAGTTGTAGTATATGTGCAAATATATTAGCTGGCATCTATGTCAGTATAGTTACAAATATTTGAATCTATTTAAAAGAAGTCAGATTTTCTTAAAATTTATATAGTTAATACTTGTTCTCTTTTTATGCAATCTTTTTCATCACATTAGATTTGAATATTTAAGAATTAGTCCAAGTGCTGTATGCATGTATGTCACGATCACTATGAACTATATTACAAATTGAGACTATAATGTACCAATAAAAGTATTAAAAATAATTAGTCATTTTGTTAATCATAGATGATTATCTTCTTTTGCAAAAAATGTAAATGCCTTTTCTTAAGACTTAAAAAAAGTTCCATATATAATTATATACCATCCAATAGAAAAAGAATTAGATTGCTTTTTTCTTGATTGTATATTTTAATTTAGGTGGGGAGCCTCATTATATTTTTTACTATTTATTCCACAGGGAAAAATATTAGTAGGAAAGGGGAACTTTAAGATGATTATTTTAGACTTTCGAAAATAGTAAAAGAATTTATTATACCTCCTAAAGTTTTTACTTACCTATTCTATTTAAAAATGTTCAACTACAGCTAATTTATGGGCAGCAGGGGGCAGAGGTGGTCATGGGGAAATAAAAAGGTTTGTTTTAGAGTTGAGCAAGAGAAGAACTTGATCTTAGGGACCATGATTTTAATAGTCCCTAGATATAAAACTTGTGTAGAGGATCAGTAATTTGTGTTTTTCATTGTCAAGATTACCCATTTTAGCTTTTTAAATTTTGAGTTTATTCATAATATGAAAACAATTGAGGAGTTAATTATTTCTTAATCTAATTTAATTTATGTAATGCATCTATTACTTAAAAGTTAACTTTTTAATACATACTTTCTTTCACATTAATTATCTTTTATTATCACACATTGATACTCTCCATTGAAGTGGCACATTAGGAAAGAAAAACTTACTGGCAGGTCCATTAAATATTTTTCATGGCAAATTACTTCCTGTGATATATCATTAAGTAATGATTTCTCACAGTATTCAATTGTTTTGTTATATAATTAAAATTATGTTTGAAAATTATATGTAATTTATCAGAACAGCTATCTTTCATTAAGACCTATCAAATAGCTTTTGTTACTTTGTCAGAAAAAAAAATTCTGGATCTTAAATTTGAAATTTATGATGTTCTTTTTTTATACAGTAGTTCTTAACTTTTTTTTTAAAGAATGGCATAAAGTTGGCTTTTAGACAGACAGCCCTATAAAGTCTGAAGATGATTCATTTAAGTAAGATAATACCTCACATTCATTAGAACTCTTCTACTTTTACTTTGATAAACTCTTTACCTAAAATTGAGATTTATTAGGTAAAATGCTCTCATTTTGCTAATGTTCAATAGAAAGTAACCTGTTTAGAACTACCTGGAAAAAATAAGTTTTATTGAATTCTAATAGAATATAGTAAAGTTAGTATATGAAGGTACTGCTGCACATTTTTCACATAGTTCCTCGAAGTGGTATACTTAAAAAATTGCTGAATTTACTTTAAGAGTCAATAAAGTACAAAAGAGTTTTGTATTATGATTTCATTGTATCAAATAATAAGTTATCAAGTATAAGTTTAATTATTTTAAATAAGATGTATATCTCACAATTTTAATAATGCCAATATATTTGTGCAATACATTTTATAATTTGAATAACTTGAAGTCACTAATATTTTCATTATAGCTTACTGTATCTTATTTGGAAAATGACTATAAAAATAAAATAATTGGGCTAAGTTCTCGGTCTAAACAAAACCAAGTCTCTTATTTTCTTATGCAATTTTAAAGTTTTTATGTTCATCGGAACATTTATTGAGTGCTTTCTAGGTGCATAGAATTCTTCTCAAATCCACATAAACAGTTTTAAATTTTGGTTCATATAAATATGGTAATAAATTTTAACTTTTCTGTTGAATAGATGTTGATGGCAAAACATAGTATTTCTGGAATATTAAGATGAATTAATCTGTCAGTTTTTTCCTTTTCAAAAATTCTTCTCATTTTCAAGTAAAAATCAAATACTAAAACAAATTATAGTATGCAGTTAAAATTGACCAAGATAAGGATGTCTTCCTAAGCATTCCAGATAGAAGCAATATTGTTAGAAGAAAATGTAAACTGTTTTCCCCCCATAACAATCACCAGGTTTTAATGTATTTATAAAAATATGTAAAGGGGATTTTTCCCCTAAAAATAATTTAACACAGTTTTGACTTTCCTAGTGGCATGGAATGTTTAAACTATAAATAATATTCTGGTGTAAAAAACAGTCTTTTATCTAGGGAATATTAAGTAATTCATTTATATAGTTTTTAAATTGTGGGAGTCTGAGATCCATCTTTGTAAACTAAAACCTCCAAATTCCATTGTTGTCCCATAGATGATACAGCCTCAGGAACATAGTATTGTATTGAGGCATTATGTTACTACAGTTGAAAGTTTTTGAGAATTATATCTGAGGGATGATGCTGTGAATATAAACAGTAGCATCTGAAAATAAGAATCTGTGAGCATAAGTGATTGAAATGATGTAAATTTCTTTTTTTTATCCTGAAGGCTTTTTGAAAGTGTGCAGATTTCTTGAATTTCATTTCTGTAACTCATAACACATGAGTTACAGAATCAAAATTAGTCATACACTGGAGCATCTCTTATTCCGAGCACTTTCACAGCAGGGAATAATACATGGGACCTCTACTTGATTACTCTGGCTCTTTGGCTGACTCCCAGGATCATTGTCAGGGCCAAGGTTAGGCAGCAGATTTTGTGCCTTTACAGCGCACAGTGGCATCCTGAACTACACTTTGAATTTGGGGTTATCCTTAGATGTGTGTGCATGTATGTTTGCATGTATGCTCACATGTGTCTATACAAAATATAGAATGAGAGAGCAAGTACCCAAAGTTTTGAAAGAAAACATTAGTATTTGCTAGTAGTTTTCAAGGGTAGGCAGAGAGAATTATCCAGCATAGTACTTGCAGGGACAGGTAGAGCACTTCATAGGGCTCCTTTTCTAACTGAAGATCCATTTTTCCCTGAAAAGTTGCCCAGATTCCTGGCTTACTAGAGATGCTTTTTTTCACCAGTTGGCAAACTTAACAGAGTCTTGTTGGGTTTAGAAGAAAGTAAGGTACCAGATTATCTTTTCAGTTCTTGCATGTCTAATGTAAGTAAATCTTAATGCAGCAAACATGTAAATAATGTCAAGGCATTTATAATTTAGCTTAACATTAAGATATACTAAAACCAATTTTTCTACAATTTTGATGATTTGACCTGTTATTAGGATAAAAACTATCATATTTATGACACTCAAGATTTTTACAAGATTTTACTTACATTTTTCTATTTTTACTTGAGTCAGAGGATACAGCACTTGTCAGTAACCCCATTATGCAGATGTGGAAACTGAGACTAGGATCTTCTTAAAGGATTTGCCCAAGATGTAGTAGGTAGTAAGTAAATGGCAAAGATGAAAGTATAACCAAATCTTCTGAATCCAAATTCAGTCCGTACCCTTTCAGTCACCTCATAGCTTCCTTCTTCTCTTTATGTTGGTAAGTTAAAAATATTGGTGGTTTATTGGTTCAAAAATATGAAAGGAAAACAAATGCAAAATTTTTGTAAAAAGCAATTTGGATCTTCATTTTTGTTATAATTTCATAGTTAATGCTTGGTTGATTCAAGTGACAAACATATATATGTGTTTTAAGAGAGGAAATATGACATGTCAGAAGACGTGCCTTGTCAGCTCATTTCTGCGTTGACTGATTATCTTTACAGTAAACATTTTAGTATTGTCTTTTTATTAGTTTCTTTAAACATAGATAATATGATAATGAAATACAGTGTTACAAAAAGCCCTTTAATGCAGATGACTAACGTAGCATTAAGAAGTATAGTATTTGGAAAAACTATAACATTTTAAAAAATACTGTTTTCTTTCCTTCTGAATAAAATCAAGAAAACAATATCAATGTAATAGTCCAACTCTTAAGTCATTTTTCATGACTGTCTTCTAATTCCTACCTAAATTTTCTACATCTGTTTTATTTATTTTTTATTGAGCCAGTGGTATACATATATAATGCTACAAAGTCAAGGGGTAAAGAGACTTCCTACTGTATTCTCCATGTCTTTTTACTCCAAAATGAATACTTCATATCAGTGCTTGTCTTCCACAGAGCTGGGACAGAGACCTACAGTAGGATACAGCTTAGATAAAGATTTCAGAACAAAAGTGCAAACTGATGTGAAATTAAGTGTAGGACTAGGACTGAGGAGACAAATTCTGTTTTGTCTCTCTGTATTTTTTTATTCACTTGTCTGATGCATTTAGTTCTTTAGGCCTGTTTTTTTCTAACCTATACTTCACTCATTTGAGACTTTGACTCCTTCATTGAAAATTTTTGCCAGGCGTGTTAGTAGTTTACCTGCATAAATGGGGTTTTCCTTTTGTCATCCAGAAATTTTGAACTCTACTTTAAAAAATGTTCCTAAAGCAAAGTTGTTACATTTTGCAACTTTTGGCCTCCTATTTCTGAATGGGGTTGAGATAAAAGATAAATTTGGAGAATAAAATAGATTCCATTCTTGGCTAATTGAATCTTTTTGTAAATGTCTACACTACACATGTGATTTGAAATACATGTATTTTGACTTAATCAAGAACAAAATATAAAGTCTTTAGTTTAGAGATAGGATTTTTAAAATTAGGTCTCATTTTCAGGTTTCAAAAACCATACAGTTTAGACCACTTCTTAACTCTAGGTATATTTCCCACATGGGTTAAAAGGAACAACTCTAAAACAGTACACAGAACTCTCAGACATTCCACAATAACAAACAACACCTGAAGAAGATATAACTGTCGTTTGACCTTTTTCTAGGAATATAGGAGAAGGGTTTTTTCCTGATTAAATTTCTCTCTCTCTCTCTCTCTCTCTCTCTCTCTCTCTCTCCCCTAGGGATTAAACCCAGGGGCATTCTACCTCCAAGCCACACCCCCAGCCCTGTTTTTTTTTTTTATTTTGAAACAGGATTTCACTAAGTTTCTGAAGAGCTCACTAAGTTGCTGAGGCTGACCTCCAACCTGTGATCATCCTGTCTCAGCCTCCCAAGTACTGGAATCACACACATGCACCACTGTGCCTGGCTCAAATCCTCTCTCTTTAAGGTATATTGGGGGTGGCCAGCCAGTGTTAATTGAAAGATAGAATTTGTTTCCTATCAGCCAATACTTTGGGAGCATAGTTTTTACTTATATAATGCCTGGTGCAAAGGCAGAATCTCCACTATCCAAATTACCATTAGCCCATTATCATCAACTGCTGTTCCCTTCGGTGTTCTTAATAGTACAGTAGTCCGGCTACAGTAGTCTGCTTTTCCTTTCCTGCCTTATAAATGTTTCACTCTGTGCCATGAGTTAGGATTTTTAAAAAATGTTTCTGCCTGTACCTCCCCAAACTTCTGATCATTTGTTCTAGAAGCACCCTTTCAAAAGCCAACCAGGACAAAACAAAGACTGATAAAACTAGGAGTGAGTTGTGCTTGAGGAAGGAAGTGGTTAAGTGCTCTTCACTACTTCTTATTTTCACTTTATTAATCTGAAATCACTGAACTAACCATATCAAATTTTGTACTAATTTATGCACAAAGTCCTTGCTTTAAATAATCTGCCATGTGACCAGGACTGTATATACGCTAATATATAGACTTTTCAATTTAATAGTTGATTGTCGATGTGTTTATTTGTACATCATGCTCCTTTGAGTCATTTATTCTGGATACCATGAGTAGTTCTCTTCATTCTGCATAACTCTCAACAGAAAACCAATAACTAAGATGTTATTGTCCATCGTATTTACTGAAAAATACATACCAGAAAATTTAGCTAGTTTTTGTGGAATTTTGCTTTTGAGAGTAATATTATTTGGATTTCAGTCATATGTAAGTTATGTGCTTTATGGGTATATGCTCTAGTTTTCATTTTAAATATTTAAAACATTTTCACTTTTTTTACATTCAGAATATTTAAAGAGAAGCTTGGGTAATATTAGTAGCTTTAGTAGAAAATTTTATCTAATTATAATAATATTGTACTCCAATTGTCTATAATAAAAATACAGGAAACAAGAGTAAGTAAAATATGCCAATCCTTTCTGGGATAGTTCACAAAATTGGAAATTCCTCAAATATCCAGATACCTTTGCTAGTGTATAAAGAAAAATTTAAGTCTGTGTGAACCCCTCAAAATTGCTGGGAGGTACTTTGAACATACATCTAACCATGTTATAAATGATATGGTGCTGTTTAGCCCAAGTTGAATTTTCAGCATGTACTAAAAAGAGAATTTACTCCTACTAATGGCTATAAGAATAATAGGGGCAGGTGTACAGCAAAGCTCCTGCTTGGCCAGCACTTGTGTGGGAACGGCCCTTTCGCTGTCCTTTTGAAGGGCCCATGTTTGAGACTGAATATGGTGGAGTGACATCTGCACGCCTGGGCAGGTGGTGAAGCTGATGCTTCTAGCTGCATGCCAAATAATGACTCTTCTTAATAGCTTGGGTGGACACCAGATTGAGGTGTCTTTGTGGAAATGAAGAAAAGAGTAGCTAATCGTACATTTGGAGAGACTTTTACTAGGCACATCTAAAGGAAAAATTATCTTTTTACAAGATGACATCTGATACTCTTAACTAATCTGCTACTCCCCTGATGCTGCTTTCTTCACCCAACTTTCTCTCAACAGACTTTGCAGCATATATTTAGATTTCAAACTCCTAGCCTTCTATTCTTTTTATGGCCTATGTAGGCTGTCAACAAACCTCTTGTACACAAATTCTGCTCTAATTTGATATGGGAAAGCATGTAACCATGGAAACGTTCTTTGTACCCTATCTCATGCCCTGGCTGCTTTATTTACCCTTTACAGAGTAGAACAAATATCTACATACTTACTATTCACTTTTTTTTTTACTAATTCCCAGCTAAATAGCAAATACCTGACTAAAACATTTCTTCACAAAGGTAATGTTTTTAATCATACAACTGCTACTAGTGTGACTTTCTGTGGATTAAAAAATGAATAACATTTAGAGTGTCCTTTCTTTTACCATATTAATTATGAGTATGGTTTATAAGGATGATTCAATGATTCACTTAGGATATTCTTTTATTTTAATAAAATAGAAATACCCATAAACCAAAAAATTTGCATTTTATTGAACTAATATGTAATATTATGATAAGTACATGCATAGCTTATATTTAAGATCTTATCCACTACATTTGAAGTTCTGCAGATTGACAATCTTCCTTTTACATGAAATAACTCTTGATAAGCTGCTTTTCCAGACATGTAAGTTCACACGAATTAAAACACTTTTAACTAGTCTTGTTAATTCTCTTTATTTTTGTTGTTGTTATTCCAAGTATCATTTAACTCTCAGGAACTGTCATCTTTCATGAGTTTATCCCATCATATTCTTACCATCGGAAGCCCTGCTTGCTGGGAACTATTAAGCAAGTATAGCTATTTACAGAAATGTACTGGAGGTTTTAAGCTTATCTATGATTATATGTTGATCACATTTGAACTAAAGATAACCTGTTATACTCATCTTCCAACTGTCAGGCCAGCAACTGTCTGTTAAATTCTTTATATTATTATATACATTTATGCTTGAACATGTAACAAAAATATTAGAAAGTCCCTGATCATGGACGATACCTTTGAATTTCTATTCACTTTAAAACTTTATAAGCATCTTCCAAAGTTTTTGAGGTAGTATAGAATTTCTGTAAGTGAATATTTATGAATGTACTATACTATAGGCTCTTATAGTTGTAAATAGTGTATTAACAACTGAACAAAGAATGACTATTAGTGGAGTTTAATACTTTGTAGAAAAGTAAGTCAAATACTTATCTTCATGGGCCATAGGATTCTGCTATTTACCCGCATACCCCTCCTTCTCAGGGTTCCCTGAAGAAGATGGATATATTGCCTTATTTTCTGGTCCACTTTGTAGATTCATTCTTGTAATCATCTCAGGCTTCCAAGATCTCACTTTTACTTTTGACTATACATCATTAAAAAAAATCATTCCTGTTTATTAGGAACTCAGATGGAACTTAAACAAAAGGGATTAATCACTGTTTTCAAATGTAATTACATATTTCTGAAAGGTTAGTTAGCAGTCATTATGCATTTACATCTTAGTGAGGAGGGCCCAATTCTCTTGATTCAGGCTAGAGGGGAACTGAGGAAGGAATCAGAACTACTAAAGATATAGGGTAAAGTAGGAAGTTAAACCAGAGACGCTACCAAAAACTTTGGAATATCATAAGCAAAGTAGTTCTCAGACCACTGGATGCTAGTCAGTTTCAAATCATGTGACCAGTGCTACCATTACCATTCGACATTTTTAAAAGTAATGCACCAAACGTTAGAATTTCACAATTAAAACCAACTCCTAAATGCATAATTTAATTTTACATGCTATTGCTCAGTTTCCCTTCCCTGTTTTTACTGGCTTATTTTAGTTTTATGGCTGGTAAACGTACATGAATATTGTTGTCTATACTTCATTTAAAAATTGCTTAGAATTATTTTTCCATGATTTGTGATATAACCTTCAGAGCCAGTAGGTATTATTTATATTATAGTAAGAGCATACATTACATTCTTATTTTTAAACTTAATGTTTACTGTTGTTTACTTTTAATTTCACCTTATAACTGTACTAGATATTATCTGAGCAAAGCACTATCCTCAAATAAAAAAGAAAAAATAGCCTTTTTTGTTTTTCAAAATAATACTCTTTGAAAAATATTTCTTATTATGTTACTTTCACCTTAATACTATGTTTCTCATATAGTAGCAATTCAGAAACTACTTGATTAATGGACCCCTGGAAGAGACATTCATAATGGTTTGGTTTTTAAAAATCACTAAATATATATCATCAACTATCTAGCATTCATTAATCACATTATGACTTTGTCAATACTTCTATTCTCACTTGAATGATTTCTTTCTATTAGAGCCAATTAGTATATCTAAATAGTATTTATTGAATATAGAAAATGGTTATGATGATATTTATTCTTTCAAAATAGTTTTGTTATTTTTAGTTACTCCATGAGGCACCAGTAAGGACATGCCAACAATTATGCCTAGGTCATTAAGATTAAAACTATTAATACTGGCATGATCTACTATATAACATTTAACTGACCTTTCTATTAAACCTAATAATAATAATAATATAATTAAACTATCCTAATCACCCATCCATGTGGATATACTTCAGTCCGTGAATTCACAATTTAACTCTCAAAGAAACTATAGTCCTGAGCTCTCAAGTAACTTGATGGGGATATCTGAAGTCGGTCAGGGCACTCGTGCCCTCTGATTCATATTCTTCACGTTTTGCTTCTTCTTTCTTATGCCAAGTAAAAGCAAAATAACTTGTTCTGCTTCTAACAGTAAGCCACATTCAAATTTAACCCAGGAAGCCGGGCGTGGTGAAGCAAGCTTGTAATCCCAGTACTTGGGAGGCTGAGACTGGAGGATCCAGGTTCGTGGACAGCCTCAGCTACTTAGTGAGGCCCTCTGCAACTTAGTGAGACCCTGTTTCAAAATAAAGAATAAAAAATAGGGCTGGGGGTGTAGCTTGGAGGTAGAATGCCCCTGGGTTCAATCCCTAGTACCACACACACAAAAACAAATTAACCCAGGAAAACAAGGACTAAATAATTCAAATATTTTTACAGAAGTCTAAACCCTTGCTGTTCTTTTTTCTTTCATGAGTATACAGGGAAGTTTGATCAGCAGAGCCATAAAGAACTTTACAGACAAGTTGTTGTTATTTTAATGATCTTAGAAGCCTTGGTTAAGAATACCTGAGACACCTCATGCATCTACACTTGATCTAAGCTGCCTTTTAGGTATGTGACAGAGTTTGTAAATAGGTATTTGTTGATTCTATATGAGTTGCTTTGCTGATGGATACCAAATGTTTCAAATTTCACCTTTTAAAATATATCTGACCCCTAGAGGTGACATAAGGTCATTACAGAGCTAATGCCAGCAAGTACCATCAGTCTATAATATATTCTATAGAATCATGGTATTTGTCACTTAAAAATGTAAAAGCAGCCAAAAATCATCACAACTAAAATTATTAACCACTTATCACAGGCTAAAAGTAATAAGCATTATATAGCATATCATATTTGTCAAGAGTATGAGATCTGGTGTCCAACCCACTTTTGCTGTGTTAATAGCTATGTAAGATAAGGGTGCCAACAAATATCTCTACCTCGAAGAGTTTTAGGAATGATTAAATGAGATAATGCATGTAAAATGCTTAATTCACTTATCCCATAGTGAGAAATCAATAAATATAAGCTGTTGTTATTATTTATATATTTTTTCATTTTTGAGTCATGTATTCAACTTTCTAAAGGATATGGCTTTCAGCATGTTTTGTGCATGTGTGGTTAAAATTACTTGAGATACATTCCCATATTGACTCAGAAGGAAGATGACCAAATGAATATGTTTTACTTAACAATTTGTCTGACTTAAGAGTTTTACTTACCATATATACATGGACCATTGTCCGTTTACATTCTGCATACCACTAAGGAGGTTTATCACTACTTAACACTACTAAGAGCTTCTTTTAGCCAAGACAAAGATAAGACCTCAAAAAGAGGGAATGATGGACAAGAACAAAAGGACTAGCAATAAGAAGTACATAAAACAAAAGAAGGCACAGGAGAAAGGCCCATATGAGGAGCAGGCAAGGACCATAAATATATGTCATCTTTGTTATGCGGAACGCAAACAAACATGCTGAAGGTCTGGCTCTCCCCAAGGTGCACAGCTGAAAACCTTCAAATAAATAACTTACATAGACAAAAAATATTAAAAGATCAGAAGAAAAGTCCGTGAAGTTCATGTACAAAAGAGAATGATAATGAAAACAAGAAGTATCTACAGTAATATATTCAGATAATAAGAAATTATAGTATATCCCATATTGGTCATACCAGTATTCATCTGATGATGAGAATCAAAAATTGTGAGGAGATGGGGAGCAGGAAGGTGTATTAGTCACTGGAGGCACCGATCCCACAACAATGTGCTCAATCACTAAAGCTTCCTAATTGCTAGAATGACCCAAGACTTGCAAATTAATTTAAATCTGGGAACATGGTACAGCAAAAGATTAAAGTAGGGAAAAGTGGTGGCGCAGGCTTGTAATCACAGTACTTGGGAGGCTCAGACAGGAGGATCCGGTTCGCGGCCAGCCTCAGCTACTTAGTGAGGCCCTCCACAACTTAGTGAGACCCTGTTTCAAAATAAAGAATAAAAAAATAGGGCTGGGGGTATAGCTCAGAGGTAGAATGCGCCTGGGTTCAATCCCCAGTACCACAAAAAAAAAAAGGAAAAGTATAGAGAAGAGGAATTTTTCTCAAAATCTGAAATTATAAGGATGGAGAATCTAAATATCCCTGGTACCCTCTGAACCTTCCTTAGGCCAGTCACATGCCTTATATGTTTTGGCAATCTTGTCTTTTCTTGACACTACAATTAAGATTTTTGATTCCCAGTGGTAACAATAAAACCTGAAAAGTGGTTGTTATATCTGCAGGAAAGCAAGAACCAGTGCCCCAAATATTTTGAGCATGAGGATCTGTCAGTGCCTCAAAAAAGGGACTCTAGGCAATTGGTACAGAATTACTCTTCAATTGTAGAAAATAGAAGGTAATATCCCATTATAATATATAGGTAATCTTCTTCAATCCTAGTTTGACATTTTGGGGAGGATTTTCAATTTTTTTTTTTTTTTTTTTTT
>PVJS01052858.1:0-13479 GCA_004027185.1 Glis glis | reverse complement strand
AGAGAGAGAGAGAGAGAGAGAGAGAGAGAGAGCTGAGGCTGGCCGCGAACTCGGATCCTCCGGTCTCCGCCTCCCAAAGTACTGGGATTACAAGCGTGCGTCACCATGCCTGGCTTCATTTGTTTTGAATACTTAGATTTGATTGGCTAGGTCTGAAATTTTTTCTGCATATTCTAAACATTAGCCTGAGCAATATCAGAATGGAAAAGAAAAATATTCTGCTTTACTAGTATTCTGTCCAAAGCAAATATCTCCTTTAGTGAATTAATAAATGGAAAAAGACTTTTTTTAATTAAAATAGAAAAAGAGATATCCATCTCCTCATTTTTTATCACTCTGAATCCAGAGCTACATGGCCTCAGTGCTAAAAACTCCAAATAATTGTAATTAGTATGAAATATATCTCTGTAGTAGCTGAATTTGGATTTTGAGAGTCTAGACATGCAAACTAAATACTTCATAGAAATCAAAACAATAGGCATATCCCTATTAAGAAGGTAACATCTCAATAAGAAAAGTTTTGGGGTAACAGCCCTAAGTCCTTGATCATTATCTACTTTGTTTGTTAAGGATCTCACCATGAAATGTAATGAAGAGGAAAAATCTCTTAGCCCCGAAGCCTTTTCCAAGGTTTCATTGACCAATCTGCGCAGGTCTGCAGTTCCAGATCTTTCTTCGGACCTGGGCATGAACATTTTTAAAAAGGTGAGTAGAACCACGTATGACTTCTGGAATTTTAGTACTTAAAAGAGTCAGTGGAGCATGAGGTGTTTCTGATCATGCTGCAGTACAAGGTGGGGTTGGAAAGGGAGCTAAAGTCAGCTCCCAGCTGTAACACTGGCTTGCCTGTGCAGGTCCTTCCGTGTGTATGAGTGTGCTTCCTATTCCAAATGGTCCACAGGGTTGTCATGAAGCTCCATCCTGGTGATGTACAGTGGTAGTGGAAGAAGTGGTGATAGTAATGATGGCAACTTACATTTGTATGGTTCAACTCATTTCATCGATTACTTTATATAAATAGTTCTCATTCAACCCAATGAGATCTTTTGTCTCCCTGTTTTGCAGAGAAGAAGTTAACCCTTAGGATTAGGTAATTTGCCATAGATTGAACCCAAACTCAAAAGCAGGTCTTCCAGCTAAACAGTCCATGTTCTTCTGAATCCATTTCTCATTTTCATAAATATACAAAAGCTAATAAAATAGAAAATATTATGTGTAGACTCATATATATGTAGTAGTTTTACTTTCTCTTTAATTTGATTTCAAAATTATTAGCTTATTTATGTCAATGAAGAACACAGAGTAAATTAATTTATCCATGAGCCCAGCTTGTTGCTAAGTAAGCAGTTATGTCTGCCTTCATTTATTAATAATGCAACAATAGGCAATGATCATCAGTTTTGTTTTTTTTTTTTTGCGGTACCGGGGATTGAACCCAGGGGCGTTCTACCTCTGTGCTACACCCCAGGCCCTATTTTTTATACTTTATTTTGAAACCGGGTCTCACGAAGTTGTGGAGGGTCTCACTAAGTAGAGAGAGAGAGAGAGAAAAACAGGGAGAGAGAGAGAGAGAGAGAGAGAGAGAGAGAGAGAGAGAGAGCTGAGGCTGGCTGCGAACCCGGATCCTCCGGTCTCCGCCTCTCAAAGTACTGGGATTACAAGCGTGTGCCACCACGCCTGGCTGATCATCAGTTTTTGAAAACCATTAATTTTTGAGGGTGAAAAAGAATTTTTCAATACTGGCTGCACATAGAATTTTGAGGAGCTTTTAAAGATTCAAGTGCCCAGGCCTGATCCCAGACCAATTAAATGAGAGCTGCAGAAGGTTAGGCCCAGGCATAAGTATATTTGAAAAACTTCCCAGACAATTCTGAATGCCTAGTTATTATTCAATCTTGAATTTTTTGTAGGAATAATGGGTTTGTGCCAATATATGCTCTGTGTTGTCTTTGACTCTCTTCTGAATAGTTGTATATATTTGAAGTTGGCTACTAAAATAATGAGTCTCAATCTTGGAAAATGGAACTGAAAAAAAAAAACCATCCTGGCCCACGTGGTGACTCAGGGATCCTATGCTCTCATTCAGTGGTCATTGAATGTCAGTGTGCATCAGCATCACCTACGGGGCTTGTTAAAACACACGTTGCTGAGCTTCATCTTGTAAGTTAATGATGCAGTATGTCTGGAGATGAACTGGAGAAAGTGCATTTCTAGGAAGTTCCCAAGTGATGCTGATGCTGCTGGTCCAGGGACCAGGCTTTGAGAGAAACTACTCAAAGCCACCCAGTGGAAATGCCTATGGAATGTGTGACTGTGGGCTTAATTTCTTTGGTTCTTTTACCACACTTGGGACATTTCTTCCATTTCTATTGAATGACTTTCAGTGACTTCCTGGGTCTCCTCTTCATGGAGCCCCCCCCCCGGGGGGGGGGAGTTGACCTTTCCTTTGCCCTCTGCCTAATCCTTCCACTCTCACCACTGCAGTTCAAGAGCCGTAAAGAAGACCGAGAGAGGAAAGGCTCCATTCCATTCCACCACACAGGGAAGAGGAGGCCACGAAGAATGGGGGTGCCATTCCTTCATGAGGACCACCTGGATGTGTCCCCCACCCGCAGCACATTCTCCTTTGGAAGTTTCTCTGGGCTTGGAGAAGACAGGCGAGGCATTGAGAAAGGAGGCTGGCAGACCACCATTTTAGGTGACCACAAAGGCCTTCCAAATAGGGCAGAGCTTGAATGACTTGCTTAGGAATCTTGATCTAGGGCTCCCTGACAAGTCTGGGTTTTTCACGTACAATTCAGCTAAGAAATTGGGGCCTAAATTCAGGTTCTCCATGACTGAAATAATGTTGTTTTCACAGCCAAACAAATGCAAATAATTAAAATAATTATGTAAGTATTCTGCCAGGAAATGGCCCAATTTCTTAGATCACTGCAGATACAGAAACATGGCCATAGAGGGTTCTGTGCCTTAGTGTTCATACATTAATCTCAAAATTAATTAATTAATTTTATTTAACTCTGTTATTTTATAAAGAAGTGAAGCAAAAAAAAAAAAAGAAAAGAAACATTTTTTCCCATTTCGGGATGGCATATTAAGAAGACCAGCTTAAAATCAGGAGCTGACAGCTCACAGGGCCACGACAGATGGTTTCTGACGTTTGGCTCAGATTGGGGCTGACCTTATCACAGGCTGCTTCATCAATCATATTGACCTTGAATATTCCCAAGGCAAGCTTATCTTGTTGTTTTGGCCTCCTGCTCTGCCTAATGCCCCCCTCACTTTCGCTACTGTCCTTTGGAAAAACAAAATCTCAGCAGAGAATCATACAGATCTTAAAATCCTCTTGTGAGCTGGTTGTGGTGATGCACTTCTATAATCCCCGGACTTGTGAGGCTGAAACAGGAGGATCACAGGTTCAAGGTCAGCCTCAGCAATTTGGTGAGACCTGTTTCAAAATATAAAATAGAAAAACGGCTGGGGAAGCTGGGTGTGGTGGCGCACACTTGTAACCCCAGTACTTGGGAGGCTGACCAGAGGATCCGGGTTTGCGGCCAACCTCAGCTACTTAGTGAGGCCCTCCGCAACTTAGTGAGACCCTGTTTCAAAATAAAGAATAAAAAATAGGGCTGGGGGTGTAGCTCGGAGGTAGAATGCCCCTGGGTTCCATCCTCAGTTCCGCAAAAAAAAAAAAAAAAAGAAAAGAAAAACGGCTGGGAGTGTAGCTCAGAGGTAGAATGCCCTTGGGTTCAGTCCCCAGTACCAAAAGAAAACTAAAACAAAACCCTCTTGTGTATCTCGTCCATCTCAGGGAAGCTGACCCGCCGGGGCAGTTCAGATGCAGCTACAGAGATGGAGAGCCTGAGCGCCAGGCACTCCCACTCCCACCACACCCTGGTGAGCGACCTGCCCGACCCCTCCAACAGCCACGGAGAGAACACGGTCAAGGAAGGTGGGTCCTAGGTGGGCCTGGGACAGGAGTTCAGATTTTTTCCCATTTCCCGGTTTTATATCAGGTTCCACTCTCATCGTCCTCTGCTTCCTTATTTATTTATTTCATTCTCTTGTCATATTGCTTGGTCATTTACTTGTTCGCCGTTCTTAGCCTATGTTTAGTAGCAAGAGCTATTCGACACCACATTATGAACACCATGTCTCTAGAGGGAGAACAAGGAGGAGCCACTTAGATCAATTTTCAAAAGACCCTAGACCCACAGGGCTGGAAGGGACCTGGAAAAGTATCCAGTGCTTCGATGGCCTCTGTGGTGTTCCTCCTGGGGGCTTTGTCACCTTCAGTGGGGAGAAAGTCACTGCCTTCCAAAGCCACCAGTTCCTTTCCCAGACAGCATCTATTTCAGATAAGTACCTTATGTGCTTTATGTGCAGCAAACATGTGTCTCCAGGTGGATTATCCAAGGCAGGTTCTTACTCTTTACTCTTAACTGAATAATTGATTTTTATTCATATGCTCTCTTAGGAACATGAGTTTAGTTTCTCTTTCTCCTTCACAGGTTTTCAAGTCTCTATTAGTTACCACTACAAATTTATGTCCCATTACTTTTAGCCAGAGAAGAGAAATGTTTTTGTTTATTTTTCTGTAGTACACTAAATCAAAACAAAATCAACTCATGGGGAAGTACTTGAATGAAAGTAGTTTATATCAACATCTCACAGTGTGTAACATTCACCTATTACGATCCACTAAACTAAGTCAATGTTAGATAAAAGTTCAATCCTAGCTTCAGCCAGAAGGAAACCCGTTGCAATTCAATTTTTCTATAACCTTCATTACTATCCAATATTACATGGCCTTGACGGCTTCATCAGTTCCATGGGAGCTGAGAATAGCTTTGAGACTCTAAGTCAAATATCTACAAAAGCTATAGCTGTGATCATGGTCATAATGTAAACAATAGCCTGACTGTTTAGCTGAGGTAGCAGGTTAACATAAGGAAAACTAAGATGTTGCTTTCATTTTATTAGTGCGATCCCAGATCTCCACTATCACAGTAGCAACCTTCAATACCACGTTGGCATCTTTCAACGTAGGCTATGCAGACTTTTTCAGCGAGCACATGAGGAAGCTCTGCAACCAGGTGCCTATCCCAGAGATGCCGCACGAACCCCTGGCATGTGCAAACCTGCCCCGAAGCCTCACAGACTCCTGCATAAACTACAGCTACCTGGAGGACACAGAACATATTGACGGGACGAACAACTTTGTCCACAAGAACGGCATGCTTGATCTTTCAGTAAGGAGCAAGACTTTTTCTTACAAAGGCTTGAAAAATACTGATTCTTTAGTCCAATTTTTACAAGGTTGGGTAAAATGGGCATATAAAGTCTTAGAAGCATTGAATCTTAAAATGAAAAAGCTGCCCATATAAAGAATTTCACAAGTGTGTCAACCATCATAGATAGATGCACCTTTTGTTTTATCCTAAGCATTGCATTAGATTCTATCTGATCTCAAAATATTTTTATAATCCAAAAACGTTAGTGAATCCTTAATACTCATATACACATACACATATGTGCATGTTTGCTAGGCCC
Organism: Glis glis; assembly: GCA_004027185.1. Lineage (NCBI taxonomy): Eukaryota > Metazoa > Chordata > Mammalia > Rodentia > Gliridae > Glis > Glis glis. The sequence goes on along the minus strand of PVJS01052858.1, from coordinate 7,926 downwards.
CTTTTTTCTGGAATGAGAGCAAGAAATTCACTTATTTTCTTTTATTATAAAAGCAACAAGACCACAAACCTCCCGTGTAGCCAGAAATAATGAATAGAAGTCCCTAAAAGATCTAAGCTTACACTCTCAAGAATGCCTGTCTTGAGTATAGTTATTAGCAAATGAAAGGGTTGTTATATTTTACAGTTATATTTCACAAACATTATTGTTGCACATTAGGGAATCTGGCTTAGCAAGTGATTTAAAATATTAAAATCAATAAAGGGTCATAATTTAAACATGCAAATATTATGCATTAAAATTGAAGGGTAAGTAATGAAACAAATGTAAATGAGCAAATGTTCCTCTATTAGGAACATGAATAAGTCATTGTTAGATCATTCATTATTTGTGGAAAGTAAAAAGCAAAGGATTAAAACACCTTGACTTTAAAAATCAGTTGAACATGTTTCCATTTGGGTAATTAATTATTCCCTCATGAGCTCACTAGGCTTCAATATCTCCATTAACTGTCTAGATTATGTCAAGGCTTAAGGGGGAATAATACATGTTTTTAATTCTTTTGTTGATTTAATACTTAATACTCTGTATTAAGTACATATACAAAGTTCCAATGCACCTTAGATAAATCTACTTGTCTATTAAGGTGACTTAACTGTACTGTCTGACCTTTGTCTTCCTCAGGTGGTTCTGAAGGCTGTTTATCTTGTCCTTAATCATGACATCAGCTCTCGTATCTGCGATGTGGCACTAAACATCGTGGAATGCTTGCTTCAACTCGGCGTAGTCCCCTGCGTAGAAAAGAACAGAAAGAAGAGTGAAAACAAGGAAAATGAGACTGTGGAAAAGAGAGCAAGCGAAGGAACTTTCCACTTCAAAGGAGTGTCGGGAAGTTCCAGCTGTGGATTTGGGGGTCCTTCAGTTAGTGGAGCTGGAGATGGAGGAGGAGAAGAAGGAGGAGGTGGAGATGGAGGAGGTGGAGGAGGTGATGGAGGAGGAGGTGGAGGAGGTGGAGGTGGCCCTTATGAGAAGAATGATAAGAACCAGGAGAAGGTATGACTGAACCTCCTTCTGTGTCCTCATGAAACATTGCCCCCAACTTCTTTCAAGTGCTCACTGGCCAGTAATTTATTGACTTAACAGAACAGCAAGTAATCACTTGAGCGAGTAATTGATGAGTGTAGAATCTCTTCATTAGGGTCTCAGCAGGTGTGAGTAGAAACAGTTAGATGAGACTGTTTTAAATCCCAACCCATTGTCAACCTTGCTATGTTAGAATGAATTCTCCAGTCATGTTATTTCTAATGTAGAACATCTCAGATACATTCTGTTACCATAATTCTCAGTCTGCTGCCCGTTTCTCAAGATTTTCAGGATCTAGCCTAATTGAGTAGTGTCTTAGTTTGCACAGGCTACCGTAACAAAATACTGGATGGCTTAATCACCAGAAATTTACTCTTCACAATTCTGGAGGCTGGCAAGTTCAAGGTCAAGTGCCAATCTAGAGTATAGTTATTGGCAAATGAAAGGGTTTCATTCTGATGACTCACCTCTTGGCTTGTAGGTGACCGCCATCACTGTGTGCTCTCTCATCCTTGTGTGGTCTCTTCTTTGTTCATGTGCAGAGAGACAGCGATAGCTAGTGTCTCTCATATGAGCCTAATCCCTATGGACCTTGGGCCCCAATATCTGACTTCACTTACTTTTTTATGTACTTTTATTGGTGTGTGGTAGTTTCACACCACAATGTAGTTCCGAGTGATAGTGACATACATGCACACAGAACTTGGTGAGCTTCCCCAGCCCTCCCGCCCCCGGTTCCTTCCCACACCCTCCCCTTCCCCATACATGATACTGAGATTGACATTGGTATTCCCACACATGTACATAATGTCAATAAAAGTGTTCCCTTCGTTAATTCCCCCCCAACCACCCCCCTTACTGACTTCATTTAATTTTAATTACCTCCCAAAGCCCCATCTGCAAATATAATAGATTGGAAGTTAAGGCTTTAACATATGAATTTTGGGAGGCAAAAGCATCTAGTCTATAACAAGCAGTATAATTTTTCTTCAATATAAAGTTCTTCCTCATGATTTAGGTAACAGATATTTGGCAGCCAACCCCAACCACATTTAATGGGATGCAGGAGAATAATTTTTGCTTGATTAGTTGTGATTTTTTTCATGTTAGTTTGGCACAGGCATGATTCTCCTTCTCTCAGTCCTCTCGTGACTCAATGGGTCACGTGTCAGAGACTTGCACCTTATCATTATTGATTGTTTCTGAATTTTATTCCCTCTGCCTTGGCAACACCTGGTTAGGATCTCTGCACATAACATCAAGAAATCATTTTCTTCTTCAATTTGAACTTTAAATAAAATGACCGCAGCTTAAATTCACAATTACACTGATTTCAATTTGAGGTTGTAGCTTAAATTCACATAACTTACACCAATTTCAATTTGAGGTTGTAGCTGAAAATGCTGTTGAGAAATTAAAATCAACAACAGATCTGAATCTCTACCAGGTAACAATTTACATATCATGTCAAGTGTTTACAAATATAAGATTGTACTGTATAGAATTCTACAAACTATAAACTGTCCATTTTTTACAGGGCATCTGATATTTGCTTCTGAATAAGGGTTTCAGAGTTCTTTCCTCTTTTATAATTTTTTCTCTATTTCCAGTCCTACTTGGTGCATAATTAATGTGCATTTATCATCCATGCTTCTTCATTTCATGGATTCCATATATCTTCCCAATATTCATGGATTCTGATCCAAGTATTCCTGCTCCAATATTCTTCAGTTCCTTAGCCTTTTCTTTAGGATTTTCTTCTTCTGCCTTAATCATATATCTAGATATTATCCTAGACACTATAACCTGATGCTATATATGTTACTTGACCAAAATTATCACTTTTGATTGGTATGGGGTATTTTAAGGTCAAATGATGTGGTCTTTAAAACAGCAACCAAGATGTAAATGTATTGCAGTTAGTTCTCAAAAGCAATATTCTTTTTAGTAAAAAGAATTTATTAAACAAAGCCTGATGGTAGGTCAAGTGCCTTGTGTTTGTGATTCACAAAGGTCTGTTCTGTCCTAAAACCATCTGTTATTTTCAGGGGAAATAAAAAGCTATCTGATTTTGCAACCTAGTAATATCAGAAGCATGAGGAATTGATTAAGACAGAAAGGAAGATCTCATTTCTATTTCTATATTGGCCACTAACTTATACTGAGAGCTTTAAATGTTATTTAGTATCTCTGATTTCTGCCTGTAGCTTGATACATCATTCTGAATGTTTCCTATGAAAGCAACCTAAATCCTAAGGACATCAGAAGGTCTAAAGAAATAAAAACCTGAACAGATATTTACAAAGAGCTACAGAATTTTTAAAGGGGCATATAATCATTTAAAAATAGATGTAAACCAATCTTCCAGATGAGCCCTTGCTGAGGATGACCTTTTCTGAGTCACTATTGCATATGACTGTGTATCCAAAGGCCCTTGACTGTGAGGGCCAGTGAGGACTGAAACACAGGCCTGCCCTGCTCACAGAGCCACTCACCCATAAGCTTGTCCACACAGAGGGCTCAGCTTTGTCCGGTTCATCCACCAAGTCTTTTCTAACTTGCATAAAGGTACCTGAGTATGGTAATTCTCCACACCTAGAAATAATAATATTCATTTTGCTATTATTGTGAGCCTTACATGTTTTCACTTATTTGACTCTCACAACATATCTATGAGGTAAGTATTATTATTATTATTATTATTATTCCCATTTTGTAGGACTTCCAGTATTTAAGTAGCTTTCCCAAGGTTATATAATTACTAAATGTTGAGGCTTAGATTTAATCCAAAATAGAAATGATTCCTTAATTGGTAAATATGTAATCACAGAGGAAGCTCTGGAGCTGGGATAGTTCTTCAGAGAGCAATCCTCAGGTGATTCAGGGGCCATTTGCCACACCCACCCACCCTGGCCTTAGGTCACTGACCGGTCACTGGAGGGAAACAGCGGAAAGCTGGTCGGTGGGTGGAGGCAGCTCTCCAACTGGGGATGCCCTAGAAAGGCACGCAACTGAGGGCTGTTAGCCATCAACACTTCCAACAGCTCAGAGAATGAATGTTTCCCTCCTGAACGGGGAAGCTCTAGGGTCCAGCACGGTGTCCACTACATGAATCTATAGTTAAGAAAAGGAGGCCCAACTGCATGACAATAGGGGAGGAGAGGTCTACCCTACCACATCGAGTCAGATGGCAATGTCTAGGTAACTCCCCAGCCCCTCCACACTTGCTCACATTGGAGTGCTCTTTCTCTGGGTAACCCAAAATCGTATGTGCTGACCTGGTCACGTGACAGCTTGTAGAGCAACTGACAGCCGTCATTTTACTTGCTCTCCACAGTAAACCTAGGAAGTAGGAAGGGCAGCTGCCAGGGAGTTTAATTCACAGGGGAGGAAGCTAAAACACAAAGAGATAAGTTAACTAACATGTTACCTAGTCTCTTAATTAACTTATCTAACATCATATGCAATTAAGGACCCAGAGCTAGAATCCCAAGTCCTCCACGTGTATGCTCATGTCTGAATGTGGCCAGGAGGACTGAGGCTGGTTGAAGCTTCCTAAAGATCATGGCTCTTCCTCCCTGGGCTCAGCACCATTCCTTAGCAACAGCCTCCTTATGCTTCTTTGGAAATAATTCAGGGAAGTTCCTGTTTTGGAAGCCACGTTCTCTGCTCACAGCAAGGATTAAAAGGGACAGAAAAGTGGATGATAATGATTCTCAGGATTCGTCTCAGGAGGGCTTCCAATTTAGCCTCAAGGGGAGATCAAGCTGAATGTTTGTTTATTTATTTATTTATTTATTTATTTATTTATTTATTTTTATTTTTTGTGGTACCGGGGATTGAACCCAGGGGCGTTCTACCTCCGCGCTATACCCCCGACCCTATTTTTTATACTTTATTTTGAAACCAGGTCTCACGAAGTTGCGGAGGGCCTCACTAAGTAGAGAGAGAGAGAGAGAGAGCTGAGGCTGGCCGCGAACCTGGATCCTCCGGTCTCTGCCTCCCAAAGTACTGGGATTACAAGCGTGCACCACCACGCCGGGCAAGCTGAATGTTTATGAAGTTCTATGTAGTCTGACTTGGCTTGTGCTTGTTTATTATATAACACAGGGGAAGTATACAATTAGAAAAATTCCTCTGAAATGTCAGAAATTGCCATGAGATTTCAAAGTTCCAGATTTTGATCAGTCCAGGAATTTAGCAGTAAGCCTTGCCTGGTGGTATTATCAGAAGCTGATGATGAGGACAGTGTCTAAGAAAATCTATTTGCCTTCATCAAGGATAGTTCCTAGCGAGGGAGCTGGCCTGATAGGCTGTCAAGGATATAAAACACGTCTTCTAATAAAGAGGTCTGTGTTCCCATTCTTTAGCACCAGAGGATGTCTAAAATGCAGAGAATTCTTTCTTTTAGTTCATGAACTGGATTTTAGAAAATAGAGTTTGTTTGTTGAGCCCTTGACAATTCTATTTCACAAATCACAGATGGTCACTACAAAACAGAGTGGACTTCATTTGATCATAAAATAGAATCTCAGTAGCAAAAGGATTTCAGTGGCAAAGTAAAGGGACTTCTCTTTGTTTCTTGATCATGGTACTAGGACGAAAGTACACCTGTCAGCAACCATAGGCTTGCTCTCACCATGCTCATCAAAATAGTGAAGTCTTTGGGATGTGCCTATGGTTGCGGAGAAGGACATCGAGGGATCTCCGGAGATCGTCTGAGACACCAGGTATTCCGAGAGAATGTAAGAGAATTAAAGTAGATTCCATTTCCTCTTCCTCTCCCCTCCCTCCAGTTGAGGAATGAGTCCTTTGGCAATGAGGGTCAGTGTTCACTGAAAAATAGTATATTTCGTAGAGTGATTAACGCTGTCTTGGGGTGGGAAGATTCCCACAAGATATCTCAAGACATCTAAAACTCAGCTTAGCAAAGTTCAATTGGGAAAACACTTCTGTCCCCTGCCTAGAGCAGACCAACAACCAGTTGGCAAAAGGGTCTATGATTGGCATGTGTGAATGGCAGTTTGAAAGAACTTCACACAGATGAATATGTTTAGCAAGCTTCTGATGACCTGTGACAAATGACTTCTTCAATCATCTGTCTGGGTACTGTAGAAGCATATTTCATATTAGAGAAAGGGGTCAAAGTTCAGGACTTAGTTTATCGTTTCACTCATATATGGAAAATGGCCCTTATTGGGACAAAACAGGACTGTAAAAGTAGCCAGTGGTTTTCTGGCTGCTTTGCTTGAGAATGAACCTCGACTTCCAGACGTTTGAGATCACATCCCTTTGAACTGTGTGAAACTTGAAACTCTGCGCTTGGGCTTGCCAAGGGTAACTCTGTAATGGAATGTGGTGTTGTTCCGGCTGGTTTTCAGTTGCCTCCACTGACTGTGACACATGCCTTCTGACATGAGCAATAGCCCACCTCCACAGCATCCTGAGCTGGGATGGCTGCCTCATGCGTATGAATCAAAATTGTAAGAAAACACTCTCTTAGAAATAAGGATTCAGTGCAAATTTGAGTCTAAGAACCCTTTTGGCATAACTTGGCAGAGTTTTAGGATCGTGGCAAAATCTAATGCCAGCCCATTTTTCCCTGGTGTTAGGTTTTGTCATGAAGTGTTCACACAGTATTAGCATGCTGAGTTCTGGCTTAACATATCATCTATCTAGTTACCATCTATCTTTTTTTTGTACCATTATGTTGTATTATTTTAGTTTATTATGTGGATACAGGGGTTATATTCAAAGTAATTGACTTCTAAATTCTGAAACGCATTTTGGCCAAGATCTAGATTTTGAGACCAAACATAAAACAATCAAAGCAATAATTCGTAAGGCAGCAGAAAGCTTACATTACCTCCATCTTTGCACCCATGTTTGTGATTTTTGATCTTTGATTTTTAATTCTATCACAGTATGAATAAAAGTCTAAATAAGCCACATAAATAAAATAAATAAATAAATAAATAAATAAATAAATAAAATGTCTAAATAAGCCACATAACTCCTAATGCAGAAGATCAATTTCATGGAATGAAGTGCTAAAACATAATAAGAAGTGGCATGCTATAGCTGGGGGTATAAACTAGTTCAGACAATTGTATCCTGTCTCTCTGGATTCAGAGAAACTAGGGCTCATTGGATCAGAAGAGAAGCCGTTGTTATTGCTTGTCCACCATGCTTTTCTCCCCCAAAGTATTGAATGCTTCCACGAGTCCATCTAGTCATTTTTAACTGGCTTCATAGCTTGATTTATGGGCCGATTTTTCCATTATCTTGTGGCCCTATTCTATACTCATTATAGAGATCATATGTGCTTATCTTTCTATATTCAGTAAACACATTGTCTCAGGGATATAAATTACAGAAATTTTCCCTGGAAAATGTCTGGTTTAAGAAGCTAGATATTTCCAGATTTATCTACCACTGGGTTTTCAGAAGTTACCTAGCTTTTATTTTTGTTTTGTTTTGTTTTGTCTTTGTGATACTGGGGATTGAACCCAGGGGCATTCTACTTCCGAGCTACATCCCCAGCCCTCTTTTTTATTCTTTATTTTGAAACAGGGTCTCACTAAGTTGCTGAAAGCCTCACTAAGTAGCTGAACTTCAATGAATCCTCAGTCTCCCAAGTAATGGGATTACAAGCATGTGCCATCACGCCCAGCTCCTACCATTTTTTTTTTCTCGGTATTGGGGATTGAACCCAGGGGCGTTCTACCTCCACGCTACACCCTGGCCCTATTTTTTTTATACTTTATTTTGAAACCGGGTCTCATGAAGTTGCGGAGGGCCTCACTAGGTAGAGAGAGAGAGAGAGAGAGAGAGAGAGAGAGA
>PVJS01052857.1:0-13485 GCA_004027185.1 Glis glis | reverse complement strand
AAAAAGAGAAATCTGAGCCGGGCGTGGTGGCGCACGCTTGTAATCCCAGTACTTTGGGAGGCAGAGACCGGAGGATCTGGGTTCACGGCCAGCCTCAGCTCTCTCTCTCTCTCTCTCTCTCCCTCTCTCTCTCTCTCTACTTAGTGAGGCCCTCCGCAACTTCGTGAGACCCGGTTTCAAAATAAAGTATAAAAAATAGGGCCACAGGTGTAGCGCGGAGGTAGAATGCCCCTGGGTACAATCCCCAGTACCGCAAAAAAAAAAAAAAAAAAGAGAAATGATGGCGCACACCTATAATCCCAGTACTTGGGAGGCCAAGACAGGAGGATCGCAGATTCAAGACCAGCCTCAGCAATTTAGTGAGACTCTCAGCAACCTAGGGAGACCCTGTTTCAAAATAAAAAAATAAGGGTGGGCATGGGTGCACACTTATAATCCCAGTACTTGGGAGGCTGAGACAAGAGGATCACAGGTTCACGACCAGCCTCAGCAACTTAGTGAGGACCTCCACAACTTAGTGAGACCCTGTTTCAAATAACAAATAAAATAGGCCTGGGGGTGTAGCTCAGAGGTAGAATGCCCTTGGGTTCCATCCCCAGTACCACAAAATAAATAAATAAGTAAATAAGTAAATAAATAAATAAATAAAATATGAAATAGGACTGGGGTGTAGCTCAGGAGTAGAACGCCCCTGGGTTCAATCCTCAGTACCAAAAAAAAAAAAAAAAAAGAAATTTGGACACAGAGACTGACAGGCATAGAGGAAGATGATGTGAAGAAACAATAGCCACGTGAAAGCCATGGAAGATTGTGGAAGATTCTCCCGCACACCTTTCAGAAAGAACCAACCCTGCCGACATGCTGATTTCAGACTTCTGGCTTCCAGGACTGTGAGACATTTCTATGGTTTAAGTCACCCAGCGTGTGGTGCTTTGTCACGCAGCCCTAGGACACTAAGGACAATAGGTATGAGGTTTCTTTTGGGGGTGATGGAAGTGTTTTGGACAGAGGTGGTGGTTGTGTAACATTATGAATCTTCTAGACACCAATGAATCGTTCACTTGTAATTGGCTAATTTTATGCGATGTGACTTTCCTGTGAATTTTTGTAAGCGTTGACTCTGATCGGAAGTGGACATCCCTCGCCCAAAGTCCCGTCAGGGGCTTCAGTGGGGGTCTGCAGAAGAGCGGTGCCCAGCACCAGACCCTTGTCAGGAGCTCGGGCCCACTAACGCATAAAAAATAGATGGGACCAAGGTCGATGCACGACACAGAAAAGCCATTAGCCAGACGCGAGTCAGCCCGGCTGGGCTCAGCTCAAGTGCTTCCTGCTCGGTCGAGATGTGGACAGAGTCAGCGTCATCGGCGGCCAACGCAGGGCCAGGGCCCGGCCGCTGCCTCATTGAGATTCCAGGGACTCCAGCGCAGGGCAGACACCAGCCTGAGCTCACTACAGTGGCGTCAGCCTGGGGTGACCCACAGATGCAGGGAGGTGGCGGGATGCTCCAGCCCAGATGCCGCTGAGACGGTCAAGTGCTCTGTGACTGTCCCTTCCTCCCCTCCCAAGACGATCAAGCCGCTCTGCTGGTTGCGGCCCTTGGAGCGAGGCCATTGAAGCAGTTTCTTGTTTGGGTTTTAATTCACAAATTGATTCAACAGCACAAGTTGGGGGAGGGGAGAGGGACAGCGAGCCCTCTGACCACTGGATTCCAAATCGCCGCGGAGCCTCTTAAAAATGCCAAATCCTGGTCATTCCACACCTCCTACATTCACTCACTCGGGAGAGGAGAAGGGAATCCTGCACACACACACACACACACACACACACACACACACACACACACAGGATGCCAACCCCGCCGCAGAGTGTGAGCAGCATTGCTTAGGTCTAAATGGAGCCAGGCTGGAGTGCTCCAGCCTTAGGAGCACTATTTCTTATTTTCCTGTTTCATACTAGTTTCTTGTAAAGTTCCATCCCGAACTGAGTGAAAATACCACATCTCTGATCACTAACTCCAAACAAACTTGTAGGTCGGAGGAAGACTAAAATTCAAAGACTCAGAAGGGTTCTGAAGACCTCGAAGCCTGAGAACTGGTAATAGAACTGATTATGATGATGATGATGATGATGACGGCGACCACGGCATTGCATAGCCTTACTGACTGCCCATTCGCTCCCGGCACTGATGAGGGGCTTTACATTCATTCCTAATATAATGATTCATCCGTGTAGGTATTGACAATCAAGGAAGTTGAGTGTCAGAGAAGTCAAGGACTTGCTGCAGCTTCTAGACGGCAGGGCTGGGATCTGAACGCCACAGGTCTATACTCTTTCTATTCCACCCAACCTCAGCCTGCTTATCTTTTCCCTTTTTTTCTTTCCCAAGGCCTCTGTGCATGCTAGGCGAGTGCTCTGCCACTGAGCTACATCCCCAGACCCTATAGATTTCCAAACTGCCCCCTCTGGGGGGGGCACAATGGATGGATCCGGGGGGCGTTAAGAGCCTCCGGTGCAATTAGGGGGTGTTGGATAAAAATAAGGGAGTGGTATAAGAACTCAAGGGGGTGATGAGTAAATTTTTTTTCTTCCAAAAAGGGGTGGTAAGCCAATAAGTTTGAGGATCTATGCCTAGACCTTCTCTCTCTCTCTTTTCTGATACTGGGGTTTGACCCCAGGGGCATTCTACCTCCGAGTTATACCCATGCCTTTTTTATTATTGTTATTATTATTTTTTTTTTTGTGGTACCGGGGATTGAACCAAGAGGCATTCTAGCTCTGGGCTACACCCCCAGCCCTATTTTTTATTCTTTATTTTGAAACAGGGTCTCACTAAGTTGCAGAGGGCCTCACTAAGTAGCTGAGGCTGGCCGCGAACCCGGATCCTCCTATCTCAGCCTCCCAAGTACTAGGATTACAAATGTGTGCCACCATGCCTGGCTTTTTTATTATTTTGAAACAGGGTCTCACCAACTTGCAGAAGGTCTTGCTAAGTTGTTGAGGCTGGCCTCCAACCTGGTCTCAGGCTTCCAAGTACTGGGACCACATGCATGCACCACCACGCCCAGCTCAGACCTTATATCTTTAACAGGTGAACTGCTTTAACAAATTTGGGCCTCACTAGGCTTAGAAAGAGTGGGGGGCGGAATGGCAGAACGCCAGGCCTCTGAACCTTCCTATTTCAGAAGTTGAGTGACAAAAGTCAGATTGAAAGATCAAAGTTGCTTAATTGGTGCTCACATATGGAATGGGAGAGTGATTAGGCTCTAACTTTGTAAGATCTATTGTTATAATTCCAGAGTTTGGGTAATCATCATTACAGGCAATCATGATTAGAGACAGCGCTGCGCTGCAGGCGGAGCCTCTGGGTGAGCTATCATTAGGACAGCGACCCCAAATAATTATCTCCAAAGTCAAAAGCCGTCATGGGGAGCCAGATCTTCCCCACTCGTGCACGGAGCTGTGTGTTGACGGCGCTGCAGAACGAGTGAGGCCGAGTCGCAGAGAGTGCCTGGAGGAGCCGAGCGCTCTTATCAGTCTGTGCTTTTGCACACTGTAGGACTGAGCACCACCAAGGTGCTGGACGCAGTTCAACCTTGAACCTTGCTTGTTTTTTTTTAAGGTGACTGTGAGTCAAAAATTCCAAGTATGGTCAAGGATTATGAACAGAGCACCAACAGTACTGGACCCAAAGTTCTAGGCTCAGCAGGATTCCTATGAATGATTTCAGTTAATCCTTCTCCAACTTCTGAGCTTCAAAGTCCTTGCATGGCCCACCTCCATATCCTCCACCTGAGGAACCATGGGATGTTACTTTCCTTTTAATCAACCTCTGTGTCCTCCCACCTGTCCTCTTTCTCTTCCTCCATTAATCCCAATTCCATTTCCAAACACCATGATGTGACAAGTGTGAACCACTGTTTTACAGGAAACCTGACCTACCCCCAGTGGACTGACGCCCTGATGGTGACTTGGGACCATGAGGCCCCAGGTCAAAAATCAGAAAGTATCTCTACTTTGGTCTTTACCATGAAAATGAATGGATGTCACATAATCCAATAAGCAGAGAAACACCTGGCTCTCTCTGACTTAATGTGAAATTACATATTTGTTCCATTTGTGAAACGTGGCTCTTTCCTCTCTCTCTCTCTCTCTCTCTCTCTCTCTTTCTGGCTGTGTGGATAGAGGGAAAAGCACAGGATAATAAAATTGGGCCTTTGTTTCGTGGTACTGGGGATTGAACCCAGGGGCATTCTATCTCTGAGCTACATGCCCAGCCCTATTTTTTTTTTTTTAAACAGGGTCTTACCAAGTTGCTGGGGGCCTCGCTGAGTTGCTGAGGCTGGCCTCAAACCTGCGATCCTCCTGTCTCAGCCTCCCAACTACTGGGATTACGGACGTGCCAGCATGCTTAATATTTCTGTTGAAACCTTTCTTCCAGCCTTCTCCACTCTCGGTCCACGGACCTCAAAGCACAGTGAAGCAATTGCTCCACGGTGTGCGAGGAACCCGTTGAAGAGTTTGGAAGGGAAAACACACAGGGTTCGGGCTCATTGCCAGCTTCACGCCAGGTGGTGTCAAAATTGTAATTACACACAGGGAAGGAGATGCAATGGGTCCAAGCTTTAACAACTGTGCCTCAGAGAGCTAAGGCCTAGAACTGTTTTCTGTAATCCCACAGCACAGCTAAGATACCAGCACAAATGTTCTGTTCCAGTGGCTGGCAAACGATGTGCACTGGTGCCTGCTTTTTGTTTTCGTTTTTTTCCCCTGGTACTGGGGATTGAACTCAGGGGCATTCTACCTCCGAGCTACACCCCAGCCCTATTTTTTACTCTTTATTTTGAAACAGGGTCTCACTAAATTGCGGAGGGCCTAAGTAGCTGAGGCTGGCTGTGAACCTGCGATCCTCCTGTCTCAGCCTCCCAAGCACTGGGATTATAAGCGTGCGCCACCACGCCTGGCTGCATACTGAATTTCGAAGACTTACTACAAAGAGAGAGAGAGAGAGAGAGAGAGAGAGAGAGAGAGAGAGAGGGAGGGAGGGAGGGAGAGGGAGAGGGAGAGGGCGAGGGCGGGAAATTGGCAAAAATAGGTGAGTAATAATTTCTATATTGATTACATATTGAAATGGTTGTATATTGGATATACTGGGCTAACTAGAATATATTCTTAAAATTAACTTCACCTGTTTCTTTTTTAACTTTTTGAAAAAATGTGGCTATTGGAAAATTAAAAATTCCATAGGTGATCCTTATTTGCAACTCACAAATTCCTATCCAACAGTGCTGGTCTAGACCCTAATCCAGACCAACTGGGATTCAAAGCAGGGCCTGTGCGCCGAGGCCAAGCCAGGCATCGGAGCCAGGCCACAGGTTTCCAAGCCGGCGAGGTTGAGCCCTGGTAATTAGGGATGTGTTTGGAGAAGCCCTCCCTTCCCGAGGCCCCGCTATTACCTGGGCCTCCAGAGAGGTGGTAATTGTTCACAGCGTGCTTCTGTGGAAAGCACTGGGGCTTCAGAAATCAAAGTGCTGAGCAGCGTCCTGATTCTACCTTTGACTTAACTTGGACGGTTTACTTATCCGAGCCACATTTTGGGACTAATACAAAACCTCACAGGACATGGTGAGAAGGAAGTGAGAAAAATTCACAAATTCAAACGCTTCCTAAATTGTCAAACTGTACAGGAAGTGCCAGCGCTACTGCTCCTTCTACTGGGCACCATGTCTGACCTGGACTTCGGCAGATCTGTTTCATTCACGTCCCTCTTATGCTGTATAGTTCTGTGACGTGTAAGAGCGAGGCATCTGCCAAAGATTTGGACAATCCAGAAACCAAGGAAAACCTGAGCAGGGTACTGAGGGGTGTGTCTGTAGACACAGCTACTCCGGAGACTGAGACAGGGGGATCGCTTGTGTGCAGAAGTTCAGGACCAGCCTGAGCAACATAGCAAGATCCCACTAAAAGACAAAGAGGGAAAGGCTGGGCATGGTGGTGCACACCTGTAATCCTAGTACTTGGGAGACTGAGACAGGAGGATCACAGGTTCGAGACCAGCCTCAGCTACTTAGACTCTCTGCAACTTAGTAAGACCCTGTTTCAAAACAAAAAAATAAAAAGGGATGGGGGTGCAGCTCAGAGGTAGAATGACCCTGGGTTCAATCCCCAGTCTCACAGGGAAGAAGGAAAGAAGGAAGGAAGGGAGAGAAAGAGAGAAAGAAACCAAAGGAAACCTAACCATTCATGCCCAAGACTATCTTTCCCTTCTGTAGAAATGTTTCATTTGGCCGGGCGTGGTGGCGCACGCTTGTAATCCCAGTACTTGGGAGGCGGAGACCGGAGGATCTGGTTTCACAGCCACCCTCAGCTACTTAGTGAGGCCCTCTGCAACTTTGTGAGACCTGGTTTCAAAATAAAGTATAAAAAATAGGGCCGGGGGTGTAGCTCGGAGATAGAATGCCCCTGGGTTCAATCCCCAGTTCTGCAAAAAAAAAAAAAGAAAAAAAAAGAAATGTTTCATTTGATGATAGTTGGATCAAACACTTCCCAAAGTACTATGAAAAGCTTGGGAACTTCCACTGATATGAGGTACCTAGAATTGTCGAATTCATAGAGACGGAAAGCTGACTGGTGGCTGTCAGGGGAAGGGGGAGTTAGTGTTTAATGGGTAGAATCTCGATCTGGGATGATAAAGTTCTAGAGATAGATATACAACAATGTGAATGTACTTAATGAAACAGAAGTGTACACTATATAATGATTAAGCCATGTATGGTGGCACACTCCTCTAATCCCAATACTTGGGAGGCTGAGACAGGAGGGTGACAGGTTCATAGCCAGGCTCAGAAACTTAGTGAGGCCCTCTGCAACTTAGTGAGACCCTATTTCAAAATAAAAAATAAAATAGGGCCGGGAGTGGAGCTCAGAGGTAGAATGCCACTGGGTTCAATCCCTAGTACCACCACCACCAAAGAAAAAAAAAGAGGTTAAAATGGTACATTTTATGCTTTGTATATTTTTATCACATTTATGTTAAAAAACCTGGAAATATCATTTTTTAGTGAGCATGGCTCACAATTTAAGGTAGTCATCTAAAAGGGACTTTAAAAAAACGATTATGAAACTTTTTTGTGTGTATATGGTACTGGGGATATATATATATATATATATATATATATATATAATATATATATATATATTTTTTTTTTTTTGCGATACTGGAGATTGAACCCAGGAGCATTCTACCTCTGAGCTACACCCCCAGCCCTATTTTTTATTTTTTATTTTGAAACAGGGTCTCACTAAATTGCGGAGGGCCTCACTAAGTAGCTGAGGCTAGCCATGAACCTGCGATCCTCTGGTCTCAGCCTCCCAAGTACTGGGATTACAAGCGTGCACCACCACGCCCTGCAGATCTTTATATTTG
Source organism: Glis glis (assembly GCA_004027185.1). Classification (NCBI taxonomy): domain Eukaryota; kingdom Metazoa; phylum Chordata; class Mammalia; order Rodentia; family Gliridae; genus Glis; species Glis glis. The sequence continues at coordinate 6,062 of PVJS01052857.1, read as the reverse complement.
ACGAATCTTTGGTTTGGACAGTTATTTGAAGGTGTTGAACCCAGGGACAGGGGAAATAGAAAACAACTTCCCTGGGAGATATTACTACATGAGACTCCCTGATTCTTGCCATACCAGGGCAGTTGTCTCCTCGCTGTGCCCTAAAGTTCGATGTCATTATGTGAGCATATTCGTGTGGCTAATACTCCCAAGGACACACTGCTGTGACAGGCTGCAGACAAGGACCCTGGCAGAAGGGGAAATGTGATTAACACAAATGCATTCTGATCCCTGTGACCTTACTGACCTTGACTGTCAGGGTTCACAACCTCCCCCACCAGTAGCTCCACAGCCTGGGGCTCTGCCTGAGGCCCAGGCCACAGCAAGAGTACCACTAATTCCTTTCTTTTTTGTGGTACTAGGGATTGAACCCAGGGATGTTCTACCCCTGAGCTACACCCTCAGCCCTTTTTATTATTATTATTATTTTTTAATTTAGAAACAGGGTCTTGCTAAGTTGCTGAGACTGGCCTCCAACTTGCAATCCTCCTATCTCAGCCTCCCAAGTACTGGGATTACAGGTGTGCGGCACCACGCCCAGTTGTCAATTCCTTTCTCCTCTGGGAAAGTGGTGTGTGTTTTTTTCCCTCCAAGGACTGGATTGATTTGGGTTCTGCTCAGGGTAAGGACATAATTCGCTAACCTCTCAGTCTTTCAGGCTGGTGATTCAGTGTGCAGATTTCTCCATGCCGACGGGAAGTTTAAAAAAAAAAAGGTGTAAAGTTCTTGGGTGTTTCGTCAGATGTCACTCTGCCGGGTCAATAAACCACAAAAACCAATATCCGATCCCACAAAAAAATACAAACCTGCAGCTCATATTTCAGGATATCAGCACATTATCACATATTTATCTTTTCTCCCGGATTTTTATAAGCAGCCCTCTGAGGAGCCTTGTTTACGTAATACCTGTCTCCTTATGCCAGGGCGTAGGAATGAAAAAGCTGATAAAAAGATCTAAAAGGAGCTGGGTTATTGATATTTAATTCAAAAAAAATCCCTCTTTTGTGACAAACTAATAGAAAGGACACTGCACAGCGATGCTTAACCCGTCCTAAGTTTTGGACAGAACCAGATAGAAATGGAGCTCCCCGCTGCAAGAGCGGAGGATGCTTGCTGCAGGCGCAAGCCCCACGCTGCCCCCATGGAGGCTGGGGGGCTGCAGAAGCTTCCGAGCATGCGCAGCCAGAGGAGGATCATCGACTCCACCAAGCTCTGCAGAATCACGACGCGCTTTATAGCTCACGATGAGTAAAGGCGCGCGTCTAGTCTGCATCTTCCGACGCCGATGGCATTGGGGGGTGGTATTCTAGCTCCAAGGATTCATTAGACTCACACACTGAAAAGCCAAAATGGTATCACGCAGCACTCAGAAGCTATTTTATAACCTCAGCCGAAGCAGCGGCTGTGTCATCCTTTGTATTTATAAATGAGATACTGAACAAATCAGCCATTAGCAGGGACTCCGAAGAACCATTAAAGAGAGCCAACACAGGAACTTCTAGAACTCAACTCGAGGTCACAAGGGGAGCTGGCCCTAGGGGCAGAACGGGGGGGTTCCTTCATACATTGGTTGTGCGACAGTCTTGGTTCAAAGAGTCCTGTGCATTCTGGATCATTTTTTCTTTTTTCTTTTTTTTTTTTTTGTGGTACTGAGGATGGAATCCAGGGGCATTCTACCTCTGCGCTATACCCCCAGCCCTATATTTTTTCCTTTATTTTGAAACAGGGTCTCACTGAATTGCAGAGGGCCTCACTAAGGAGTTGTGGCTGGCTGTGAACCTGCGATCCTCCTGTCTCAGCCTCCCAAGTACTGGGATTACAAGCATGCGCCACCACGCCCAGCTCTGGATCATTCTTTCAACAAGCATGTCGCGTGTGCCAGGCCTCGTAGATACTAGAAGCAGAGCTGTGAACAACAGACCTGGTGTCTGGCAAGGAAGTGGGTTGGTTTCTTGAGGGTCCCCGCCTTGAAGACACAGGGCCACCAGGTGTGGGAACTTGATCATGAGAGCTCACTCATGATTCGCCAGGAAATGTGAGACCCATGGCAGCTCAAGTCTGTAGAGGTGTGGTGACAGGTCTGACCTTTACAAGCCATTGAGGCTCCGGTGTTTACTATGGAACGTAAACCCACCGCCGATCGCAAGACCCAAGAGGGGGAAATCAAGACAGAGCTTTCCCTGGACACGTAGACTCATCTACTTCTGGCTCCTTCGTCAATATTTGTCTGGGCACCTTGGCCTCATGGTCACGTGCGCCTCTACTATCAGGGTAGCGGAGTCTTTCCAGAATGAGAAGCCTTCCTGTTTGCAAAGCCAACGGGATCCACCGGTGCTTCAAGAAATCATTTATGCAAATGACTTGAAGTGTCAATGGAAGCTGCAGTACCAGTTTTTTATTTTGCAGCACTGGGGGTTGAACCCAAGGGCATCTCACTCCAAGCTACACCCCCAGCCCCTTTTTTTTTTTTTGCGGTACTGGGGATTGAACCCAGGGGCATTCTACCTCTGAGCTACACCCCCGGCCCTATTTTTTATACTTTATTTTGAAACCGGGTCTCGCGAAGTTGCGGAGGGCCTAAGTAGCTGAGGCTGGCCGCGAACCTGGATCCTCCGGTCTCAGCCTCCCAAGTACTGGGATTACAAGCGTGCACCACCACGCCCGACTCCCCCAGCCCCTTTTATTTTTTATTTTGGAGTAGGGTCTTGCTAAGTTACTGAGGGTCTCACTAGGTTGCTGAGGCTGTCCTTGAACCTGCAATCCTCCTGTCTCAGCCTCTCAAGCCCTGGGATTACAGGTGTGGTCCACCACGGCCGGCTCGCAGTACCAGTTGAATGGAGAAATCTCTGAGGAACGGTAGTTTCAGTGTCTCTGCGATCTTGGGAAACAAGAGGAGACTGAATGCTAAGTGAGGCGCTCGCTGCTTCCCGTCCAGTTGAACAACGGCCACGCTTAATGTCTCCAAAGCCATTCGAGCCCCTTCGCGCCTCACAAAACGTGATCTCAGGAGTATTTAAAGGTCACTGGACTCCTGTATTTGCTTAAGTGTGAGCCAGCACGGCAGGTGGTTTGGAGGTGACTACCTTGCCATGCTGGGAAAGAGGTATAATCAACTTCTATCTGTGGATCTAAGTTTGGAGACTTCCAGCAACTTTCCTTGCACCACTTTGGAGATGAGGACACAGGTTCCACAGGCTCCGTGCTTGTAGTCAGGGAAGGTGTGTGGCACCATTCTATGTGTGTGGGTGGGTATGTATGTGTGTGTGTTGCTGGGGATTGAACCCAAGGACATTCTACCTCCGAGCTACACTCCCATCCATAATATATATATATATATTTTTTTTTTGTATTGGGGATTGAACCCAGGGGCATTCTACCTCCGAGCTACACCCCCATCCATAATATATATATATATATATATATATATATATATATATATATATACACACACATACATATATATATGTATGTATTTTTTTTAAACAGGGTCTTGCTAGGTTGCCAAGAGTCTCACAATGTTGCTGAGGCTGTTGTCAAACCTGCGATCCTCCTGCCTCAGCCTCCCAAGCACTGGGATTACAGGCGTTAAAAGCAAGGGCAGCCTAGAAGTATTTCTTTCTTGTTAAGAAATAAAGAAAAAAAAGCAGGGAACTGATTGAGGAAAATGAACGATCGTCAATTGATGCTCTCTTGAGACAGCTAATGAAGACAGGCGAAAGAGAGTAAATTGGGTACATTTCCAGGAATTGCTAGATTTTTAAAAATCTATCTTCCCAGCGAGTGTTGCACTCTGGACTCATTCTAATGACCTGGAGAGAGATTCTATCAACTGGTACTTTTAAGGTCGAGTGGTGGCCCTGTCCTTCACTGGGTCCCCAGGGGGCAGACGCACAGTCTCCGCACATCCTCCCTAGGGGGTGGGAACAGGTCCCCTAGGTAACGCCATGGGGAGATGCCATTTGCCATGGTTTCAGAGTTGGGAGAAGAAAGAACACAGCAGATAAAATGACCAACAGGAAGCACTGTTCTTCACAGGATTTTTTTTTCTTTCTTTTCCTTTTCTTCCTCGCAGAACAGTGGATCAGACCCTGAGCCACACACGCTGCTAGGCAATACTCTACCACTGAGATATATTCCCTTCTTCTTTTTTGACTGTGGTAAAATGTACATAATATAAAATTTATCTTATTTATTTATTTATTATTTGGTGCTGCTAGGAAATTGAAATCAGGGCCTTGCAAATGCTAAGCATGTACTCTACCACTGACTCACATCCCTGGCTATTTTAACCAGGTTTGAATGTGCAATTCAGTGGCATGAAGTAATTCACAATGTTACAAAACCATTATCAATGTTGATTCCCAGAACATTTCATCATTCCCAACAGAAACCCCGAGCCCATTAAACAACTCCCTACTTCTCCCACTCCCCAGTAGCCTCTATTCTATTTCTTCTTTCTATGAATTTGTCTTTTCTAGATACCTCATAAAAGTGAGACAGAAAGATTGCAGGTTCAAGACCAGTCTCAGCAACTTAGCAAGGTCCTCAGTAACTTAGCAAGACCCTGTTTCAACATATAAAAATAAAAAGGGCAGGGGGTGTAGCTCAGAGGTAGAATGCCCCTGAATTCAATTCCCAGTACCACCAAAAAAAAAAAAAAAATAGTGGAATCATACAATATGTGTTCATAGGTATCTGGTTTATTTCACTGCGTAGCATCTTTTCAAATTTCATAATGTTTCCAATTTTCATCCATGATGTAGCACCTGTCAGCATTTCATTCCTTTCTAAGTGTTATGGGTAGATATAGAATGCCCCCTGAAGAGCTCATGTATTAATGTTCAGAGTTGATCTAATTAAGCCATATGGTTGTAATCTCATCAGTAGACAAATAGATTTACTGGGTGGTAACCTAGGCAGGTGGGGTGTGGCTAAAGATGGTGGGTCCCTGGGGGTGTGGCCTTAGGGACTCTGCTTTTGTCTTTGAATCTCCTTGCTTGCTCTCTCTTGCTTCCTGATGTGAGATGTGAGAGCAGAGCACTTGCTCTCTCCCTTTCTCTGCTTCCTGCCCCCATGCCCTGAGCTCTGCAGACCTGGCCTGACACAGACTAAGCCTCTGAAATCTCCAAAAACTGTGAGCAAATAAACCTCTAAGTTGTGTGTGGTCAGTTGTTTTGCCTTACAGCAGTGAGAATGTTGACTGAAACACTAAGGCTGAAGGATACTCCCTTGTAAGGACCACCCACACTTTGGTTATCCATTTATCTGCCGATAGACATCTGGGTTGATTCTACCTTTTGGCTACTCTGAGTAAGGCTCCTGTGAACACTAGTGTACACATATCCGTTTGAGTCTCTGCTTTCAATTGTTTTGAGTACAGACATAGAAGTGGAATGGCTGAATCATATGGTAATCCTATGGGTTAACTCTGTGTGTGTGTGTGTGTGTGTGTGTGTGTGTGTGTTACTGAGGATAGAACCCAGAGGTGTTCTATAACTGAGCTACATCCCCAGCCCCCCTTTTATTTTTTATTTTGAAATAGGATCTTGCTAAGTTGCCCAGGCTGGCCTCGAACTTGTGATCCTCCTGCCTCAGCCTCCCCAATCTCTGGGATCAAGACTTGCACCATACCTCTGGTACTATGTTTAGCTTTTTGAGGAACCACCAAACTATCTTCCATAGCAGTGACACCATTTTATATTTCCATCTACAGTTCACCAGGGTTCTGATTTCTCCACATCCTCACCAACACTTATTTTCCATTTTTGCCTACTAGCCATCTTAATGGGTGTGAGGTAATCACAGGACATTTTATTTTATTTATTTATTTATGTTTGCGGTACCGGGGATTGAACACAGGGGCGTTCTACCTCTGCCCTACACCCCCGGCCCTATTTTTTTTTATGCTTTATTTTTGAAACCGGGTCTCAGGAAGTTGCAGAGGGCCTCACTAGGGAGGGAGGCAGGGAGGGAGGGAGGGAGGGAGGGAGAGAGAGAGAGAGAGAGAGAGAGAGAGGAGAGAG
>PVJS01052856.1:0-13479 GCA_004027185.1 Glis glis | reverse complement strand
CATTAGTCTGGTAGTTTGGTTTCAGTTCTTTTGGGTAGATGCCTAGAAGTGGTATTGCTGTGTCATATGGTAGGTTCATTCCCATTTGTCTGAGGATCCTCCACACTGTTTTCCAAAGTGGTTGCACTAATTTGCAGTCCCACCAACAGTGTATTAGAGTTCCTACTTCTCCACATCCTCGCCAGCATTTGTTGTTGTTTGTGTTTTTAATGATTGCCATTCTAATTGGTGTTAGGTGAAATCTCAGGGTAGTTTGATTTGCATTTCTCTAATTGCTAACGATGTTGAACACTTTTTCATACATTTATTGGCCATTTGTATTTCTTCTTCTGTGAAGTGTCTATTTAGTTCACTTGCCCATTTTTTGATTGGATTATTTGTTTTTTTAGTGGTGATTTTTTTAAGTTCTCTGTATATTCTAGGTATTAGTCCTCTATGAGAGGAGTAGCTGGCAACGATCTTCTCCCTTTCTGTTGGCTTTCTGTTGAGGTTCTTAATTGTTTCCTTTGCTGCATAAAAGCTCTTCAGTTTAATGGAATCCCACATATTGATCCTCATTTTAATTTTCTGTGCCTTTGGGGTCTTGTTGAGGAAGTCTATAAATGGAATGAATAATATACTTACATCTGGCTTCCATCACTGGTATAATTATTTTGAGATTCATGCAGGTTGTAATGTGTCAATAGTTATTTTTTTATTTCTGGGTAGTATTCCATTGTATGGATATACCACCATTCCGTATAATTCCATACAATTCCATTGTATGGATATTCATGTATCCATTTACCTGTTGATGGATACTTGGGTTATTTCCAGTTTGAAGGAATAACAAATAAAATTCTAATAATTGCTCATATATATGGACATAGGCTCCACCAATAGTTGATTAATCAGTCTTTTTATTGACCTGATAGGTGTGCAGCAATGTCTCACTGTGGTTTTATTTAACATTTCCCTAATATCTAATAATGTTGAGTCTATTTCCAGGTGCTTATTTACTTTGAACGGGAGAATCTTCTTTGAACAGGAGAATTTAGTCAAATATTTTGCCCATTTTAATTGGGTTATTTTCTTATTATTTAGATATTAAGAGTTCTTTATCTATTCTGAATATAAGTCCTGTATTAGAATTATGATTTCCAAAGTATGTGTGTGTGTGTGTGTGTGTGTGTGTGTGTGTTTGTAATTTCCCCATCTGTGACTTGTCTTTTCATTTTCTTAAGTGTCTTTTAGGGTTTTTTTTAATTTTGAAGAAGTCCATTTTATCAGTTATTTCTAAAAACATATCAAGACAATAGAGTATTGGAACAAAGACAGATAAATCAATTAGTATAACGAATAGAATCCAGAAAGCAACCCATATGTCTATGGACAGCTGCTTTTTTGACAAAGATACAAAGGCAATTCAGTGAGAAAGGAAATTATTTTAAGAAAATGGTGTTAGAACAATTGAATATCCATATTAAAAAAAACACTTTAATCCAATGATATGAACTATTATAAGCCCATCCCCTAAAATTCATATGTTGAAGTTCTAATACCTACTTTCTCAGAATGTGGCTGTATTTGGAGACAGTCTTTAAAGAACAAATTAAGTTAAAATGAGGGCACTAGGGTGGGCCCTAATATAAGACTGATGTCCTTATAAGAAGAAAAAATGAGACACATACAGGTACATTGAGACACATACAGGACCAAGTAAAGACAAAAGGAGAAGATGACCATCTATAAGCCAAGGACAGAGATCTCAGAAGACAATCCTGTGAGTACCTGGATCTCAGGCTTCTAGATTCCAGAAATGTGGAAACATGAATGTCTATTGTTAAAGCCATTTAGTCTACAACGCTTTGTTAGAACAGTCTTAGCAAACGAATATACCATACATCTCATCATATACAAAAATTAACTCAATATGGATCCTATGCCTAAATGTAAAGCCTAAAACTACAAAAGCTTATAGAAGAAAACTCTCATATCCTTGGGTTATGAAAATATTTCTTAGATTTAGCACTAATGGTATGATTCATAAAGGAAAAAAATTGATAAATTAAGCCTAAAGCTCTTGTTCAGGATTTTTTCTCTTAAAAAAATCTTAGACCACCCATATGTAAAACAGATCTCCTCAGAGCATCTTTTGAAGGGGAAGGGGTTCTGGGAACTGTTTCCTGAGTCCCTCCATCACCTAGAGACTCTAAGATGACTCTACAGAATGTGAGATCCCAAAGAATAAACTGTAGAAGTTTTGGAATTTTGTTAACATGATATTGGGATCTGCCCAAAACAATGACCACTAACTTTTTTTTTTTTTTTTTGCGGTACCAGGGATTGAACCCAGGGGCGTTCTACCTCCGCGCTACACCCCCGGCCCTATTTTTTATACTTTATTTTGAAACTGGGTCTCACGAAGTTGCGGAGGTCCTCACTAAGTAGCGAGAGAGGGAGAGAGAGAGAGAGACAGAGAGAGAGAGAGACAGAGAGAGAGAGCTGAGGCTGGCCGCGAACCCGGATCCTCCGGTCTCTGTCTCCCAAAGTACTGGGATTACAAGCATGTGCCACCACGCCCGGCTATGACCACTAACTTTTATTGAGAAGTTATGTAATGTGATAGATATGTTTTTTTATGTTATTTTCTCTTTTAGTCCAGTAAAATGGCTATTATTTATATTATTTATATCCACACATGAGGAAATGGGGGTTCTATCACACCTGGAATCTGGACCCGGCTTTGACCTCTGAGCCCTTGCTCTTTAGAGTTCCAGTGTTCAGGACGGCCTCACACACAGTGACTTGAAACCACTAAATATAAAAACGTGAACTTTCTGTGGACACAAACCACTTGAAGAAAACAACAGTCCATTTTTAAAAGATGAAAATTTTAAAACAATACAAATGTATGTCCAGGTCGTACTTCCTGTGAAGTTACAGAGGCACACAATAGTGTGATCTCTAGAGAACAAATACTTTTGGTAAGATACCCACACTCCATCCCCACTATCAAGCAAGTGGAGCCCAGGGGTCTATAGCTAATGAATTCCATTTAGTGAAGAGTCTAAGCTATATAAACAAGAGGGGCAGAGTATCAAAATACTAGGAATATATTAAGGTCACACACATAGCAAAGAGACCAAGCCCTGATTTGATTCAAGTATTGGTGCTATTAGTGGAGGTAACAGTTATAATAATACCTAAACTTGATCAAGTTCTAAGGACTTCATATTGCATTACCTCATTTAATTCCCTCAAGAATCCTGTGAGCCAGGTATCATTAACAGACTGTTATAGATGAAAAAGAAGCTTAGAGAGGATAAATGAGGTAGTCAAGGTCACACAGTAAACAAGGGACAGGGCCACAATTTGCACCCCGATTTGTGACTGTGGGGCTGGTTCTTTGAACTACCTTTATATCTGTCCTCTCTCAAGCAGAGAAAGAACAACAAAAACAGGAAAACTCTGGAACCTCCCCTTGTAACCCCCCACTCCCATCCCCCAGAGCTTGGCAGCCACTCTACCCATGACCCTGGGGACCCTACTGAGGGGCTCCCTCTTAGAGAAGCCAATCTGGGACTAAGGGGGGAAACTAGGGTGCTTAGATCACAGGTGCAGAAAGCCCTGGCTCCCAAAGGCAGCAAAGTCACATCTGCAAGGCAGCTCCTCTGCCTGGCAGTTCATCTGCATCTTATCGGCATCACAGAGTTCAGGCTGGTGCATGCATATCTGGAGCTGATGTGTGGCTTTCTTCCCATGAGCCAAAAGCCAGCCAGTACAGCCTTCCAAGCTCAAAACCACGCTGGAGCAGGAAGGCCTTAGAAGGAACAGGAAAATGTTTGTCACCCACCACTTCCGTACTTTGGCAACGGTGCACTGCAGATTTAGAAGGGAAGTTCGTACCTGAAAGTCATTAACAGCTATGTATTCCCTATGAAATGTCAGGCGAAACGCTCAGCCACACAACTGTTTAATCAACACACATCCTAACAAGAGACTTTTACAGCTTCAGTTTTTCTCATTAGAAGATTTTGCCTCTCTCTGACATAATTACACGTTCCATATTTTTGCCCTAAGGCTAAAATGTAAATCATTTTCTGGTATACCACAACTTCCCAGCACTGACTATAAAAGGCAAGGCTGCATAGCATTTAAAATTAAAAACATCATTTTCCTAAATGTGTGCATCATTATGATGGTTACCAATGTGTTTTTGCTGGTTAAGTCCCAGTTCCTATGTATTTCCGTCAAAGGCCTGCTGGCATCATGATATATGCTAAGCAATGTAGCCTACAGCTTGCCACAGCTTTTCTTCTCTTTGGGTTCTCTTGTGAGTTCCTTCAGAGCATACTTCATGGGACTCCAGCGTACTGCTTATAATGCCTTATAACCAGCAGGGGCTAAATTCATCTCTGTTAGTTAAGTGCTCCTTAGACCCCTGGGAAATATTGCTCCTTCTCATTAGTGTGAGAACATTGCCACTGAGCCCAGTCTTGATAAGGCACAGAGAAGAAAACTTGGGCCTTAAGGTCAAACAGAACTGAGTAAAAAATCTTCATTCCTCCACTGACAAGCTTGCACAAATTTCTTCACCTCTCTGGCCTGTGTTTTCTCCTCTATCAAGTACAAATAATAATATCAGACGTAAAGGGTTCTTGTGATACAGGTTCATAATAGTCACTGGACATATAATAACTGCTCATTAAATGAGAGTTCCCTTCACTTTATTTGCTTTTCTTATCCACAGGGCTCCAAATTCTACCCATGACAATAGGCCCCAGACCAGTCATGGAGGAGAACAGAGTTTGTAATTGCAGCTCAGGAAATAGAAGAGCCTTTTAAAAACCATGCTGTGTTGAAGATCTTCATTGGCTCAGTCCAATAAAGCTAAGAGGGGTCCATGTGGCTAGGAGCTGGGGTTCTAAACTCAGCAAAACCTGTGTCTCCACTGCAACTATACCAGGACCAGCTGTGTGACCTTGATGAAGTTACCTAACCTCTCTAAATAGTTTCTTTGTGTGTGATTGGGGGAATAATAGTAGCACCTGCTTTGCAGAGTTATGAAGAGTATTAAGTGAGCAAATGTATACAGAGGGCCTAATATAGTAGCTGGCATGTTGTGAAAAGCGATAGGAAGCATACCCTTGCCATGCTAGCCGATACACGGCTCTGGTCAGCATTTGCTACCTTACTCATTGGATGACTTTGGGCAAGTCACTCATGTTCTGCATCTCAGTCTCCTCCTCTATAGCATAGGAATGATAATGGATTCTCAACATTCTTCACAGCATTGTTGGAAGCTTCAAGTAAAACAACCCAATGTAAAAGCACTCTCGTGAAAGATATGGTGTAGAAATTTTAGAAGGTATTATTATTACAATACGAAATCTTATAGAAATGCTAATGGTTGCTAATCATAAGGTCCTTAAGTTCATCCAGAAAGTAAGTTGGTCTGAATAGAGCTTAACTGAATGAAGAAAAAAAAAAAGTCAGCCCAGAAGCATCCATTAACCAGGAAATCACACTTCAAAGAAGGGTTTTAATGCTTCATACATATTTATGTGGTCTATTTCTGATTTCGAAATTCAACAGCCCATTTTCCTAATACTAAAATCTCTTCTCTCACTGGAGGTTTGGGAGGAAGGGAAGAAAGGAGACAAGAGGATAAATTGAGTCTCCTGAAAGCAGATGAAAGTTAGGCAGGGGGGAGCCAAGTGAGCAGGTGAGTGAGGCCATCCTACAGAGCCCGTGAGCAGCACACTGAGGGGATAAGGCCTCCATAGTAGGCATCTGGGTTCTAAGATCTCCTCTAAAATATCACTCGAGACTTGTTCCTTTCCAGGGTTTACCTTGGTTTAAGAAAGAGGGGCAAGAGCTCACTCTCATCCTCTTCGTGAAGCTGACCAGCTTTTCAGTAGTCAAGTCACTCATATGTCCTGCATATCATGAACACATATCATGTGGTGTAAGATTTGGCTCCACCACTAAGGACCTGGCTCACAATCAACTTGATGGTACAGAACCTGAGATAATTATCAATCATTTTCCACATAAGAGGTAAGCCGGGACATGAAGGCAAGAAGAAGACTCATAAGGACTTCTGGGGTAAAGAGGTTAAGACAAAAGCCAAGATGAGTTAAGTGGGAGAATTCAGCCCCTCAGATAGATGAGAATCACAAAAAGAGTCACAAAACATAAAAAGCAAAATAATAATAACTAAAAGGAAAACCAAAAGTAGCACCTGAGATGCCTAGCTGATCAAAATTTACTAACAAGTTAATGGTTGGGCTTCTAAACATGGCAGCAAGTAACAGGTGAGATGTGTACAGTAGGGCTTCTCCAATTTCCTCCTTTAAAAAGTTCATGTACACACATGTTCATACACATACCACCACCAACAACAACAACAACCGGCAAAGTTCTGAAGGCCAGAGATCCAAAAAAAGAGACATTCACATGAATGTAAAAATTCCAGTCAAAATAGCATGAGTTAGAATGGTGGGGTAGTTCTCTTAGACCATACATAACATAATTTACCCTTAGAACCAGACAGAATGGGAGGTCCCAGAGAATAAAGGAAAAGATCTTCATTACCCCTAGAGCTTACACCAAGTTTCATAACACAGAGTCCTAAATATGGTGAGTAGCAACTGGTTTTATGGGAACTTTATCTCCTGCTGTCCAGAACTTCTACATAAACCAGTGTTCCTGATGATTTCCTTTGATGAGCAAAAGCTTTGTAGTTTAATGCTATCCCACTTATTAATTCTTCTTTTAATTTCCTGTGCTTTGGAGGTCTTGTTGAGGAAGTTTCTACCTGTGCCTATATGATGGAGTGTTGGACCTATGGCTTCTTCTAATAATTTCACAGTCTCTGGTCTAACTTCCAAGTCTTTGATCCATCTCGAGTTGACTCTTGTGCAGGGTGAGAGGTAAGAATTCAGCTCCATTTTCCTACAGGTAGATAACTAGTTTTCCCAGGACCATTTGTTGAAAAGACTGTCCTTTCTCCAGTGTATGTGTTTGGCACCTTTGTCGAAAATCAATTGGCTATAAGTTTGTGGACTTACAGAATGGGAGAAGATCTTTGCAAGCTATCCCTCTGACAGAGGTCTAATATCTAGGACATACAAAGAACTTAAAAGACTTTACACTAAGAAAACAAACAACCCGATCAAGAAGTGGGCAACTGAAATGAATAGACACTTCACGAAAGAAGAGATACAAATGGCCAATAGATACATGAAAAAATGTTCAACATCATTAGCAATCAGGGAGATGCAAATCAAAACTACTCGAAGATTTCATCTGACCCCAATTAGAATGGCAAGCAGTAAGAAGTCAAACAACAACAAATGTTGGCGAGGATGTGGGGAAATTGGGACTCTTCTACACTGTTGGTGAGATTGCAAACTAGTTCAACCACTATGGAGATCAGTGTGGAGATTCCTCAGAAAACTGGAAATGGATCCACCACATGATCCGGCTATACCACTACTGGGTATCATACCAAAGGGATTGAAACTAGAAAACAACAGTAATATATGCATACCCATGTTCATAGCAGCACAATTCACAGTGGCCAAATGATGGAACCAACCTAAGTGTCCATCAACAGATGAATGGATTACAAAATTATGGGAAATACACATAATGGAATTCTACTCAGCAATCAAGAAGAACAAAATAACAGCATTTGCAAGAAAATGGAAAGATCTGGAGAGCATTATGTTAAGTGAGATTAGCCAGTCACAAAAAAAGAAGGAACATATATTTTCATTAATATGCGCAACCTAGGGAGTAGTGGGGACACAAAAGGGACTCCAGTGGCAACAGAGAATCCTCAGTAGTGCAAGGGAAGGGGTACAAGGGAAGGGGAAGGGCAAGAAAGAAGTGAATCTATGGAATTACTATCATAAACAATGTGTACATATGAGAATATACCAACATCATTCTCAGTGCTACATGTGAGGGGGGAGGCGGGGGGGAGGGACACCAAGAGCTGTGTGCATGTATGTTAACACCAAACTGATACTCATTGTGATGTGAGACTACAATGCACCAATAAAAACACATTAAAAAAAATAAAATATAAACCAGTGTTCCTATCCCATGAGTTCTACTTACCTTACTCTCCTAACTTAGCAAGATAATGAGTATTGGTGGAAACACAGATTTTTGGAAAAGGTTTCATAAATAGTAACAAAGTGTTCACATTCTGGGAGGGCATGGGAAAGAGTAATATCTTATACTATTTAAATAATTTCAAATTGCATATAACTTTACAGTTTAAAACATACAAGAGTTCTATCAACAGGTTATCAACTATAATACACCTAAACCTAGAATAGGCAAATATCTGCCAGACATTAAGAAAGGAAATATCAAATTAAATTTTTAGTTTAAATTTGAGCAGAACATGTGAACAATAAGTGGGGCAACAAATAATTCACCCACTCTTTTTGTTAATAAAGTCGTGATATATTTCACACAATTCAAGAACGAGAAAACAAAAAAAGAGCAAACAATGAAAATATGAAAAAAATGATAATCCAGCAAAAAAAGAAATAGATGACACTGTAAAACCTCTAAACTTCTAGAGAAACTTCTAAAAATAGTTTTTTATGACAGGTAAAAATTTAAAATAAGCTGGGCGTGGTGGCACACGCTTGTAATCCCAGTACTTGGGAGGCTGAGACCAGAGGATCCAGGTTCGCGGCCAACCTCAGCTACTTAGTGAGGCCCTCCACAACTTAGTGAGACCCTGTTTCAAAATAAAGAATAAAAAAAAAATAGAGCCTGGGGTGTAGCTCGGAGGTAGAATGCCCCTGGTTTCAATCTCCAGTACCGCAAAAAAAAAAAAAAATTAAAACATATTTTTGTCTACATGAAGATGTCAAAGGTCACCATCTCTCTGAAACAAGACCAAGAAACAGTAAACAGAAAATAAGCTAGCCAACGAATTGGCTAAAATATGGAAAAATAAGAAATCTCAAAATACAATAGGAAGTTTTAAAGTCTATTAAAAACAATGAAGAAAAGAATGAAATTGCAGAAGATAGGATTATGATCGAGCAATACTTCTCAAACTTTCATGAGCATATAAGTCACTTGGGAACCTTGTAAAATTGAAAGTTCTGATTTGCTGGCTGGAGTGGGGTCTATATTTTGCATTTCTAACAAGATGCTGATGATGGTGAAACTGCTGGTTACTGAACCATGTAAGTACAAAAATAGAGAGAATGAGCTTGAACAGTGCTCCCAGAATACAGAGAAACAAAAGCTATGAGAAGGAAAATGATAAGTAGAGTGAACACAGAATAAATATCCACCTCAATTGCTGTAGGTATGCTAGAGGGGAAAAAAGGATTTAAAGCAATGCTTAAGAAAAATGTTTCTCAATTTAAAAGTTGATAAAAAGAGACAATGTCCTGGTTTGTTCCAAAATCACTGAAAGAATCATACCTAGATAAATTTCTGAATTTTATTTTGAAGAAAGAGAGACAGAATAAAAACAGTTGCTACAAAGGGAAGTAGGGAAGGAAAAGAAAGGAATGGAGCAAAAGGCTGGTCTCAGACTTCCCCAAACTAAACACCAGGAATAAAGGTGTATTAAGTATGTACAGATAGATATTAGAGAAAAAATTCTGTGCCAAAAGAATCTGGCACCCATACAAGTTACTGTGTATGTTCCAAATGTTTTCAGATGTGAATATGCTCAGAAAATATCACAATATACATCCATACTTCCAGATAATACTACTTAAAGACATTCTGCCTATAGAGTCTAATCAAAATTAAGAACTCATGACTAGGAAAGTCACAGTATGAAAGATGGGTGTTGAGCATTAAATCCAATTCCATGCTGCTTACAAATGGCAAATCTAAAAGGAACATGAGTTATAAAGTAACATTTATAAATTAATAGGTTAAACTAATAGATTGAATAAAACTATAACAGACACAAGTGGACAAAAAGAAGGGAAAGGGTATTGTGGATACAGAACAAAAAAGAATTTAAGTAAAAAATTACTAAATAGAATAAAATGGATCACCAAATATTGAAAAAATTACAAGGTAGTTTTCTGATTCAGGATTTAGACTGATTATTCATATATAACTCTTATTCTTACTGAAAACCCACTGAAATAACAAATTTTAAAATACAAAATAAAATAAAAGCAGAAAATAATTGAGGATGTAATACAATAAAATTTTCAAATCTGAAGGCAGCGGTCTTTAGATTGAAAGAATCTAGGAATGTTCACCAGGATGAATACAGAAAAACAGTTCTTAGATACATGTAGCAAAATTTTAGCATGCTACAGTTAAAAAGAAAAATCTTAGAATCTCTAGTAGGAAAATTTTATATTGCCTAGGAAGTAAAGAGAATCAGGTTGGCATCAGACTTTTTATTAGTCAATGTAGGTGCTAAAAGACAGAGGAGCATTCATTTCAAATTGCTAAGAGGAAATTACTTTAAATCTAGAATCCTATACCTAGCAAAACTATCAGTAAAATAAAACTTTCATTATTAACCAAGAATTGTGTTTTAGGTGAACTATTCAGTCACTAAGAAACTAAAATAGAAAGAAAAAATAACTCAGAAAAAGCAGGATAAATAAAATTAAACTCTAAAGAGAAAACTAACAACTTTTTAAACCACAAAATATATGGTGAATGGATAGGTAGATAAAAAATTAGAAGAGACAGCCATCTGGGTAAAAAAAAAAGTTTTTAGATGGATAAAGTTTTGACAAATTAAATTAAAAAGTAAGAAGAAAAAGGGGAAATAAGAGTTCACCATTTATTAAATACCATGCACTGTGTTTTAAGCATTTGGCACAGATAAGTCATTTTATTTACCAACAAATAACACATATTTAAGAATTCTTCCCACAGTTATATGTTAACAAATTTATAAATATCAATAAAATGAACAATTTTCTAAAAATACAAATTAACATTTATTTCAGGGACTAGGAAAGCTAACTATCCATGGAAGACATGGCATATGTTATTCAGAGGTAATTTGCAAAACTGAGTCTAGGCCCAGACAATGCTATGGGCAAAGTCTTTTATGTTTTCAAGAAACTGCTAAAATTCATATTCTGTAATCTGCTCTGGAGTATATAAAATTATGAAAAGATATCCCAACTCACTTTATGAGGTTAATATAACCCTGATACCAAAATATGATGACTAGGATTTTCTAAAGAGGGTTCTGTGAAAATTAGTGTCAATTTCTGAGGGAGGGAAAGTCTGTCATAGATTCATTAGAAAAGTACTCTCCCAGATATTATAGCACATGTTAGTATATTAAGGTCTCTGAGAGGCCAGAAGCAAAGAAATTTGTTAAAATCTTTTAATTTACCTTTCTCAAATATATTTGACTGTGGAACCATTATTTTTCATCATTATATTCCTTCTTAGGAATATAATCACCGATTGAGGAAGCATTACCTCTTATCATGATGTCTAAAAAGTAGAAGCCAAGCCTGGCATGGTGATACACATTTGTAATCCCAGTACTTGGGAGGCTGAGACCAGAGGATCCAGGTTCGCGGCCACCCTCAACTACTTAGTGAGGCCCTCCGCAACTTTCTGAGACCCTGTTTCAAAATAAAGAATAAAAAAAATAGGGCTGGGGGTGTAGCTCGGAGGTAGAATGTCCCTGGGTTCAATCCCCAGTAACGTAAAAAAAAAAAAAAAAGTAAAGGTAGAAGCCAGAGAAACAGAAAAAAAATCTCAGGAATCCAACAGCCCCTATCCCACAGAAACAGATCCAGTGGAAGGAGATGAATGGGTAAAATTCAGAAAATTCACAAATATTATCAAAAAACACCAAATTTGGAGAAGAGCTATTTGCCTATTCACTGTCATTTAATTTGCTAATATTTGTACTGTTCCAAGTGCTGTACATTCAACTTGGAGAATGCCAATCTGAAGGAATTATCCTCTTCATAGGTAGTAATTTTGAAAAAATATTACTTCTTTATAAATCACGTATATATGTTCTCTGTAGAAAAATTATAACATCAAAATAAATAAGAAGAAAAAATCTCAGCCATAATTCCACAATTGATGCATATATACATAAATTTAGATGTTTTATAAATATTGATCATAATCTACATATTATTCTATAGTTGGCTTTTAGGGGGACACTGGGAATTGAACCCAGGAGCATTCTACCTCCGAGCTACACTTCCAACCCTATTTTATTTTTTTATTTTGAAACAGGGTCTCCATCTCACTAAGTTTAAGAGGACTTCAATAAGCTGCTGAAGCTGACCACAAACCTGCGACCCTCCTATCTCAGCTTTCAAGTATTGGGATTACAAGTGTGGGCCACCATGCCCAGCTAGATGGATTTTTTAAATTTGACTATGTATCATGTGCCTCTTTACTTTTTTAGGTTGGTTCTAACTAAATTCCCCATAGAAATATCTTGGTACATTTGTCTGTTTAATTCATTAAGAAAAATTTGTAGATATGTAATTGGTGGGAAAAGAAAGTATAAACACATTTAAGATTTTTAACACACATTACCAAAACTGCATTGCAGAAAGATTATACCAATGTACACTTCTGTCCCCCTTATCCACAGTGTAAAATGCCTGTTTCCTCACACCTGAGCCAATACCCAACACTATAATAATAATTTCTTGACTACTCTGCCCTTCATTTCCTTTATTCTCAAGTTCTTTATCAGATTGAACTAAGATTCCCACATAGTCCAGTCCAAGCTAATAGAAAAGTGTGACTTCCAAGCTCTAGGCTGCTTCTCTCGCTCACATCCAGCCATAGGAGGTCTTTGTTCTTTATTGACAAATCATTTTGGCAATTTTCAGAACAGAATGAAAGATTGTGAACTGCTGACTTCTGATCTTTGCTGACTGGGATATGAAAGCATTGGCCTTTATCCAGACTTGAGACAGACACGAGTCTATTAATCTAAGGAAGGAGTTCCAAGCTGTTCAAGTAGCCTTCACCACATCACTCTCAATGTAAGAACTTTTTTTGACATATCTTTGACAGAACTGAACTCTCTCCCAGAGCAGGGAGAGAAGCCAGATCACTTGGTCAGTCTATATTCACAAAATGGGTACATATAAGGTCTTGTGATCAAGGTACAACAGAATAAGGTAATTAGTATAAGTTTCTTGGGGAACAAGGCTTTCATGAAGCATCAATTATTGAACACCAGCTTCATGCCAGGCCCCATGGAAGCACATAGACATACAAATAAATGAGATATAACATATCAGAAGGTATAGAAATAGGAGAGTAAGCCGGGCGTGGTGGCGCACGCTTGTAATCCCAGTACTTTGGGAGGCGGAGACCGGAGGATCCGGGTTCGCGGCCAGCCTCAGCGCGCATGCGCGCGCACGATCGATCGATGGATAGATCGATCAGTCTATCTCTCTCTGTCTCTCTCTCTCTCTGTCCCTCTCTCTCTCTCTCTCTCTCTCTCTCTCTCTCCCTAGTGAG
>PVJS01052855.1:0-13478 GCA_004027185.1 Glis glis | reverse complement strand
CGGGTCATGCGCCCCCTATAACCTATTATAGCCCTCTTGAGGCTAGGTGGGGCGGGTCTGCCAGCGCCATCTTTGCTATTGATATGCTGAATCGCTGAATTGCTGAATCGCTGCCACGTGGAAGAGGCCCGGTACTCTAGAGCAGGCCTCTGCTAGTTCACCGGGCCCTTTCATGGCGCCGAGTAAAGGGCCCCGCAATGGTCAAAGGGTCCAAAGATGGAGACCATTTCTCCATTTCCTTTATTAAGTTTAGTTTATCTCCCATTCACTTTGGAGCTTTATGTTTATCACTGAAACTTTATTTAAAATAAATCAGGAACTATAATTTTACTGCATACCTGTTTTCTAAGAACTTCATTTTTAGCTCACCAAGTGCTGTGTGCATGTATATCACTAATCACTCTGAACTACATTATGATGTGAGACTACAATGCACCAATGAAAGTATATAAAATAAAAAGAACTTCATTTTTAATAAAATTTTGGTTGACTGTCAGGAACACTGTGTTCTATTTCCAGGATTTCACCAACGAACAGGAATTTGTACAGATTTTGTGCTAAAGTTACAGCTGTGAAAAAGAGGTGATATACTTGTGCTAATGAAGATAACTTCCTAGTGGGGAAAATAGACTCTATTTGAGTAAAAAAAAAATAACTTAAGATTATGATATGGCACTGAAAATAAAGATCATGTTGTGATAGAGGGCAGTGGACCACAGATGAGAAAGGAGAGGTCAGAGAGCTGCAGTAGATGAGATGGCCAAAGGCAGAGGAGGCAGAATAGAAGTTAAGACCTGAGAATGAGGAAATGCAAGTCCTAGCAGAAAGAGGCAAATAGTGCTCCAGACCCAGTGGAATAGTAAGAAGTACAAAAGCCTTACGATGGGAAGAGTCTTGAAGAGATCAAGGAAGTGAGGACCAATGTGGCCAAGCCATAGCCAGTGAGGAGGAAAGCAGTTCATAATGAGATAGGATCCTAGGAACTTTTGCCAGTATTCAATGGTTGGATGATATGTAATGTTCCTTTATGAAATCTAGATTGACAGTGTGTCTCCTATGATATTCACAATAATACATAAAAAATACATTAATTTCAATGGGAGAGCTAATTAGTGTCTAGCTTGATTTGTCAATGGTCATTTAAACTAAGTCTTAAAAGAAATAGATCTACTTTCAAGAATGTGATTCAATTCTTTCCTGAACAAAGAAACTCCAAAATAACCCTCAGGGCGTAGAACTGCTTCTCTAATGCGGTGTGCTGAAGAAAGACAGCCCACTGTGTTCAGAGTGAATTTAGCTGCTAAAATCCTACAGCAGCAACAACAACAACAAAATGCCGTGATTTGCAGAAGCAAAGATTCTACTATGAAAATTTCAGATGGAAAAAACTGAAGAGCTCACGGTCTAAAAGCAGTTAAAACCAGGCTTCCAGAAATTCTGCACATTTAATCAAATAGTCATATATAATGCTTATAAAATGAAATCTATCTGGGGGAAAGAGATTTTTAAAGACAATGTCTCAAACTAAGACAGATCCCAATGCATATTAGGTTTCACTATAAAATTGAATTTGAGTTTAAGTTTGCAAATAATTTGGACCTGAGCCTAGAACAAGTTCCACATGAGCCCCAAGGTAGAGCTTCACGCATCTCTTTAAATTTCTCCCTGACTAGAGCTATTGCTCTTCTGGGCCAGGTTTCTGGATAGGAGAAAGGCATCCTGAGCATCAGTGCATCTCCTCTTTTATTCCAGTAAAATTATTCACTTCCTACTCTCAGCTCCCTTGACATTCTCTACAGATCTGTTACTTTGCTTTTCCTATTGTAAACTAGATAGTTGACCTTGTGTCTGTCCCTCTTCTCCCCTTCCTCCTCTTTCAGTTTCCACCAGTGGGTTATGTGCTCTACGGTTTTTAGTTCCCAGTCATGCTTCTCATATTAGAAACTCAGTGTGATGCTTAAGCTTATGTGACATGGTAGGCCATAGTGCCCACTTGCTTGATCAGACACCAGATGTGGCTGGGAAGATGCATTTTTTGATGTGATTGACATTTAAATCAGTGGACCTAATAAAGCAGATACCCTCCATCATAGGGATGAATCTCATCTAATCAGTTGAAGGCTTTAAGAGAAAGAGTCTGAACTCCCCCAAGGATGAAGGAATCCTGTCTCTAGACTGTTTTTGGTCTTGAATTGTAACATCAACTCTTCCCAGAGGCACCAGCCTGCAGCCATCCTACTACAAAAATCAGATTTATTTGCTAGTTCTCAAAGTCATGTGAATTAATTCCTTAAAACCTCCCTTTCTTCTCTCAAATTATATAAACTTCCTATTTGTTCTGTTTCTTTAGAGAAACTTGACTAACACACTCAGTAATTTTTTGAACAAATGAATAAACAAGCAAATGAATAAATGAATGAATAAGTCAGAAGGTCAGTCATCAGGTATTAATCTAATAAAATATGGAGAATATGAATTGAGGAGCAGGTTAATGAAGAGGGATAATTTATGTAAACATTTGCCATTTCAGATGTCTCCAAATTCCATTAAAGTAAACTAATATTTGCTTGTCTAAAAATTAAATCACAATGGCATTTTTCCTGTTTTTGCTTAATGCTTCTTTAAAATAATAGTTTTGTTAAGGAAAATTATGTTGTCTTGAGCATCTACTCTGTCAGGCACCATGCTAGGTACTTATGTAGATTATTTCCTGCTACATTATGATACTTCAAGTCCTCCTGCTAGAGTTGCAGATTTAAAGATCTAAACCAAAGCCGGGCGGGGTGGCGCATGCTTGTAATCCCAGTACTTGGGAGGCTGAGACAGGAGGATCGCAGGTTCGCGGCCAGCCTCAGCTACTTAGTGAGACCATCCGCAACTTAGTGAGACCCTGTTTCAAAATAAAGAATAAGCGCCAGGCATGGTGGTGCACGCTTGTAATCCCAGTACTTTGGGAGGCGGAGACCGGAGGATCCGGGTTCGCGGATCCTCAGCTCTCTCTCTCTCTCTCTCCCTGTCTCTTTCTCTCTCTCTCTCTACCTAGTGAGGCCCACCGCAACTTTGTGAGACCTGGTTTCAAAATAAAGTATAAAAAAATAGGGCCGGGGGTGTAGCGCGGAGGTAGAACGCCCCTGGGTTCAATCCCCGGTACCACACACACAAAAAAAGATCTAAACCAATTAGGTAATCTACTACAGGCAGGTGAATTATTGTCATTTTTCCATGAGTGTACAGCTCAGAGAATTTCACAAGCTATACAGACGTAGGTCAAGAAACAAAATGTTATCAATATTCTAAAAGCCCATTTCAGAAATAACTATTAGTTTTAAAACATGAAATCCTTGATGTGTAAAAGATTTTTATAAACTGCATGAAACTTTGGCATTGGAAATTTCAAATTTTTTCTTTATCTGAATAAGGATGAACTAAGAATTAGGATAGGCTCCCAAAATGTACCTTGGTCTTGAGAACAAAATCTAGATGCAGGAGTTGTGTTGTTGTTATTTCTTTTTCCTTCCCAAATGTAATGCTGGAGACTGACACTGACATGTTGAAACCTCTTCCTCAAGGTGATATTATTTGGAGATGGGGCCTTTGAGAATTGTCCAGGTAATTAGGGATTAGTGCTGTTCTAAAAGGGACACCAAACAGGTCTCTCACTCCTTCCACCAGAAAGGAGATGGCCCTCCACAGTGACTTAGGCTTTGACTTCCTAGAATCCCGAACCAGGGTAAATATATCACTGTTTTCAGCTACCCAGTCTGTGACTATTTGTGATAGCAGCGTGAACAGACTAAGACACATAACTGTCAGGAAGATATTATTTCACCTATTTGAGTTTAAATTTCCTCATATATAAAATTGAGTGATGTCTGTGTTTTGTTTGCCACTGAGCTCCGTGGAGCCACAGGGATTCCTTTGTGGGGTTTAGGTGGAGAAGAGGTGGGTAAATTTGGGAAGGTAGGATCTCCTGATCAGAAGAGCTGAGCCAGGGATGGGCCTCAACAGGGCCTGTGCACCAGGATGACTGGGAAGGAGAGCACAGTCCTCTGACAGTCTTTTAGTTTTGCTTTTACAGACTTCCTCTACTTTTTATGGTTTCAGTAACTATCCTGTCAATATACTACCTTCAAAAACGTCCTGTCAACATATTACCTTTAAAAATGTTGATATGTGGCACTTTGGGGAAAGTGCACAGAGAAGAGCAAGTCAGTTTTGCTTTTATCTGTCACTGAGACCGGATGTGACTGGAATAAATTATTTTTGCATGAATCTTGTTGTTTTTGATCTCCCCTTTCTATTCTGTTGACCATGTAGTACCTTAGCACCTAGTGAGGGGAGAGTTGGTGATAGAGGAAGCCTCCATGTCTCTAGATAGGGTTCTGAACTGAATCAGATTCAGACCCACCTGAGATGAGACCATGACTGGTCATGCTCCTGGGAAAGGATTCCATTCACTTTAAAAATGTTTTAAATATAGAGATATAGAACAGAAAGATAGCACATCAATATGTTAATAAAGACCAAATATAAATTTGCAAACTTTTAACAAGTTACAACATCTACGTTAAGTCGTTACTTGGGGGAAAACATAGTTTGCAATAATGTATTCAAATACTCTGTTATTACCTAATCTGTTTGAATTGAATTTAGCAGCCAGCACATTATTTAACCCTTTAATTATGCACATGTTTTTAAAAATAATTTTATTAATGCATTGCAATTACACATTGGAATGAGGTTCAATGTGATACAAACATACATGCACACTGGTCTGTTTCCTCCACATCCCGCCCAGCTCCTCCTTCCTCCCTTTCCTTACATGTTAGTGAAATTGGCAGTAATACCTTCACACGTTGCCATAGTATTATTTGAATTGTTTTCTTCCTCGATCCTTTTTCTCACCCTGACTCCCTTCCCAATACATCTTAATACAGTTTGAAAACTAAGGTAAGGATTGATGGATTTTAACATATGTTTCAGGAAAAATCCTTTGTAGGTTAAATACATTTTTGTTATGTATTTTACAATAGCAGCATCCATGCTTAATTTTTTTATTCAAATAGCTATGTGGAAATGACCAATTTTTGATGGAATTATTATTCTTTATGAACTTCTTCCTATTACTTTCAATGTAAAAAAATGGTGCAAAAGTCAGGACCAAAACAATTTGTTTATAATAATAGTAATAATGACTTTTTAAAAACTTTTTTTAATTTTAACTATTATTTACTTTTATTTCGGCTTTCTTTTTTTTTTTTTTTTTGGGTAGAACCCAGGGGGGTTCTACCTCCGTGCTACATCCCCGGCCCTATTTTTTTATACTTTATTTTGAAACCGGGTCTCACGAAGTTGCGGAGGGCCTCACTGAGTAGAGAGAGAGAGAGAGAGACAGAGAGAGAGAGAGACAGAGAGAGAGAGAGAGAGAACTGAGGCTGGCCGCGAACCCGGATCCTTCAGTCTCTGCCTCCCAAAGTACTGGGATTACAAGCGTGCGCCACCACGCCCGGCTCGGCTTTCTGTTATTTCATATTTCATATATTAACTATCTCTTTAATATTTACAATAGTAGAAATATATTATCTGTAAACATTTAAATAATACATAAAGCAAGTAGCTAATTTTAAAGTTCCCACCACTAAATCCCTACCCATTCACCCTTTCACAAATGTTATCAATCCCGATATGTTTCCTTTCATATCACAAATACACACACATATAGACATTTAGGGCATGTTGCTGTTTTTAACAAAATCAACATTTCAAATTATTCTCAAGTTGTTTGATTGCTTTTCAAAAATTCAGGATGTATCATATTAAACTACCTCTTTTTGTAATAGTTTCATAATATTTTGTAATATTTTTATATCACACTAATGATTTTGTATTGATAAATATTGATAGTCATTAAGATTTTTTACCAATGTATCTTCAGTAAACTAATGCTACAATATGTATTTACTTGTCTCTTGATATAGACGCAGGTATATATAATGTATAATGTACATATAGTTTTCTCTCTATCAATATAATATGTATTCACATATGTCCTTACTTCTAGATGATAGATTCCCAAAAGTAGGATCTTGGGGAAAAATGATAAGTGGCAGGTAAATTTTTTATGTTAAAGATACAGATAATTTAAATACCATAAAGGCTACAGCAATCATTATTTCTATTAGCAATGTATAAGAGTGTTTATTTCCCCACAGTGCCACCAGAATTGGAAGTCATACTTATATTTTGTGTTTCAAAGTAATGAGTAAAATAAAGTATAACTCATTGATGCAGAAATTATTAAAAATGGTTTAGATTACTCTCATGTATTTTTTCATATATGGACATAATCTTTATTATCCTTTCAACCCCAGCTTTTTTATTATTATTTATTGGTGCTTTATAATCATACATCTTGATGAGTTTCAGGGTGGTAGAAGCATACATGCACACATTGCTCATTTAGCCCTCCCCCAATTCTCATCCCTATTCCCTCCTCCTTCCCTTCTTCTTGTGCTCAGCATAGTGATTGACTTTGATAAGTTTGCGTATGTACATCCTGTGCATTAGGGTGTTTCCCTCCCCCCCATCTCCCTTAGTTAGGTCGCTTTCTTTACTCATCTAAGGTTTTCTCCTTTGTCTGGAGTCCCTCCTACACCCTATTCTCCCTAGCTTCCACATATAGGGAGAACATCTGAGTTTTCACTTTTTGTGACTGACTAATCTCACTTAGCGTATTTTTGATTATTAGGTATTCCTCTAATTTAAATTACTAGAATCTTTCATCAATTTAGGAGCCAGCTGGTCCTTTCTTATCACTTTGAGGTATTCTCTGTACTGGAAATACTAACTTTTAAGTATTTATTTTCTAAAATTTGGTATATAATCTTCTGTTGGTCTTGTTTCCCATACCAAAATAGAATAAAATAAAATGGTAAAATTAGTTCTGTGTAGTTAAATGAGTCTAGTTTTCTAAATTGCTTCTGGTTTTTTCATTATTTCCTGTCACTCTTGAACATCATACAATTTTTTCCAATACTTTTAGAGCTTAGTATTTTGTACTTATGGTCATGTGTCACCTAAAGATGGTAATACACTCTGAAAAATGCCTTGTAAGGCAATTTCGTCATTGTGAAAACTTACAAAGTATGCTTACAGGACCTAGACGGTATAGCCGATTATATACTTAGGCTACATGGCATAGCCACCATCATATATGCAATCCATTATCGACCAAAACATGAATATGTGGTGCATGACTGTAAATACATATTCCAATAAATGCAAATCCCTTCATTACAATATTTTACATTTTATTGTTATTAGATTGGTTATCAACATTAAACATATATAAGGTATTACATTGACTAAAATTATTTCAAAATTATAAGCTATTTTCACTCTGGATCTAAGTCCAACTTAGACTTACAAATGGTAGCCTCTAAATTGGACTTTATATCTCATATTTGAAAATAACATTTACTTTATGATTTTGGCTAGCATAGGATATAAACATATTTGTGATGGTAAGCTATTCTCTGTGCTTATATACATCAGAGCTATTGGTGAGCTGTACATAAAGTAGGACATTCTATTTAAAGCTGTTTTAGAACTAATAGCAAAATGAAATGAAAATAGTTATGATCTCCCCATCAGCCAGTGTAAGGAAAATTCCGCCTATTATCAGACTTTTACTTCTGTAGCTGCATTACATAGAGGGAAACAATGTTTTGAAACATCCTCTTCTAGAGAGGTTTATCAACTCCATTCTATCACAGATAATTCTGACCCCTATATTCCTACATGATTTCTTGTTTATGCATTCATCTCTCTGCACTTGTCTTTAACTTTTTATGAGCTCAAGGTGGCTTGCCTTACTTCACTCACCATGCTCTCTGACTCAGCCTCAAATATCATTAAACTCTGGAAAATAAGAAAATGGTTAGGCTCATTACATCACCCCATTTTTCTGTTCAATGCAAAAAAAGTAAAGTTAAGAAAACCATAATATTGTATAATTTTGAAATAAAAAGGTTATTTAAACCTGAGATTCTAAAGCAATAAGGAAAAACATTAAGGAATTTGACAAGAACAAGAATATATGCATGTTTAAAATACAGAGAAAAAAGTCACAAATAAATGGACAAATATTATTTACAATACACATGATGAAAAAAATAATGAAGGGTCCAGGGGTGTGGTTCATTAGTAGAGTACTTGTCTAGCATTGTCAAGACCCTGGGTTAGGTCCTTCAGAATTGGAAAAAAAAGAAAGAAAAGAAAAAAAGAAGAAATTCATTAATAAATGGGATAGTATCAGATTAAAAAGCTTCTGTGCAGCAAAGAAAACCAAGAGTCTAAAGAAAGAGCCTATATAATGGGAGAATATCTTGGCCAACTACTCCACTGATAAGATTAATATCTATAATATACAATGAACTAAAACTGAACACTAAAAAAGCAAAGAACTCAATAAAAACATGGGCAATTGATCTGAATAGACACTCAAAAGAAGTACATGTGGCCAATAAATATATGAAAAAATGTTCAACATCATTATAAATTAGGTAAATGCAAATCAAAATGACACTGAGATTCCATCTAACTCAAATTAGAATGGCAATCGCCAAGAATTCAAACAATAATAAATACTGGAGAGGATGTGGGGAAATAGTAGACCTTATACACCGTTGGTGGGAAATTAGCACAGCAAATTAGCACAGCCACTATAGGAGATCAGTGTGGAGGTTCCTCAACAGATTGGGAATGGAACTACCACATGACCCAGCTATCCCCACATGACCCACATGATCCCCACTCTTGGGGATCCTTCCGGAAGGAACTGAAATCAGAATATTATAGGGATATTTGTATATCCATGTTTATAACAGCACAGTATACAATAGCCAAACTATGGAACCAGTGTAGGGATCCACCACCAGATGAATGGATTACAAAACTATGGTACATACACACAGTGGAATTTTACTCACCCATAAAGAAGAAAAAATGTATTATTTGCAAGAAAATAAATGGAACTAGAGAATATTATGCTAAGCAAGATTAACTAGTCTCAGAGAGTTAGGGGCCATATGTTTTCTCTCGTATGTGGAAGCTAGAGAGAAATTGGGAAGCAAAATGGACTTCAGATAAATAAGGGATAATAGTAGTAGAATAGTGGAAGGGAATTTGGGGAAAATATGGGGAGGTGAAAGGGGAGACTTTTTAATACTGTTATTGGTGCATTATAGTCTCACATAATAATGTAGTTCATAGTGAGAGTGACATACATGCACACAGCACTTGGTGGACTTTCCCCAGGCTCCCTCCCCCATACAGGATATTGATATTGACATTGGTATTCTCACATGTGTACATAATGTCAATGGAAGTGATTCCTTCATTGATAGCCCCCTTCCCCTAGACCACCTCTCTGGCTCTATTGGAGTGTCTCCTCCATTATCTGAAGTCCCTCTGGTATCCCGATTACTACCTAGCTTATGCATATGAGAGAAAACATATGACCCTTCACTTTCTGTGACTGGCAAGTCTCACTTAACG
The DNA here is from genome assembly GCA_004027185.1 of Glis glis. NCBI lineage: Eukaryota > Metazoa > Chordata > Mammalia > Rodentia > Gliridae > Glis > Glis glis. The sequence goes on along the minus strand of PVJS01052855.1, from coordinate 3,920 downwards.
TAATATTCTCCAGGCCTATCAACTTTCCTGAAAATGACATAACTCTACTCTTCTTTATTGCTGAGTAGAATTCCATTGTGTGTATATTCCATAATTTTGTAATCCATTCATCTGTTGATGGGCACCTAGGTTGGTAAAGGAAACAGTTCAAGTAATCCTATGTTCGTATATGAAGTTATCAACACCAATTTTAATATTATGTATGCAGAGGAGGGAGCAGGGTGGGACCTGGAGGGAAACACACAAGTGCTGTCTGCATGTGTGTTTCTATCACTCTGAACCTCATTAAGATGTATAATTACAATTGCACCAATAAAAAAAGAAAAAAGAACAACTTTCATTAATAGAAATGAAGCTATTACAAATATATTTTAAAGAAAAAATAGAAAACATGTTACAAAAGCATAAATATGAAATCTACAGAAAAACAGATGTATGTTGATAAATGTATGATACTATGCTCAACCTCCTAAAAAAACATGAAAACAAATATAAACAACTTTTCAATTGTCATAGTAGAAAGAAATCATTTTCTACACTATTGTTGTGAGTATAAATTACTCAAAATTCTGGACAATACCATAGAAATAGCTTTACAAATTCTAAATATGCAGAAAATTTTGGATAAGCAATTTGAGTTTTAGAAATTTAGCCTAGAAATAAAAATCACAAATACATAAAATACAGCTATAAATTTATTGATAAAATGTTAAATTAATTAAAAATGTGTTAATAAAATTATAAAATATGTTAATAAAAATAATCAAATATCCCTTGCAAATTTATTATAAACACATAAATCCAAAAATAATATAGTTGTCCATTGGTAAGTTAAAGAAATAATGGTTCATTGGGATCTTCAAAGGTGAGATCTCTCACCTTTTTTCTAACTTTATTCCTGAACAGAATATTTGAGCTCAAATATGAGTATATATTTGAGTCCAAATATGCCCACATGAAGAAAGGGTGAGTTAGGGCTATTGCCTATTTTGAGAGTGATATATTCAATCCCCCAGTTAATCCTAGCACTACACAGATATGACTAGTTAAACATTTGGATTACAAAACTATGGGGAATACACACAATGGATTCTATTCAGAAATAAAGAAGAACAAAATTATGTCATTTGCAAGAAAATGGAAGGACCTGGAGAACATTATGTTAAGTGAGATCAGCCAGTCATAGAAAGTGAAGGGTCATATGTTTTCTCTAATATGTGCAAGCTAGGGAGTAATTGGGATACAAGAGGGACTCCAGACAATGGAGGAGAAGCCTCAGCAGAGGCAGGGAGGTGATCTAAGGGAAGGGGAAGGGGAAGAGTGAGGTTCATGAATGGAATTACTACCACTGACTAAGTATATATATGAGAATATACCAACGTCAATTTCAGTACTCTGTATTGGGAAAGGGGGGAATTGAGGAGGCAGGGGGGCACTAAATGCTGTGTGCATGTGTGTCACTGTCAACATGATTTACATTATGATGTGAGACTATGATGCACCAATAAAAGCACATTAGAAAATTTTTGATACCTGGCCTCAGGAAAACTTCCCCATAAGGGTATTACATATGGCCTAGGCAGACTTAGAGCATGAAGATGTAGAAGGAAGTTAATTCATGTTCCTGGGAGCCTAAAATGTTTTTACCAATTTTACCTTTCAAATAGGTTATTCTGTAGGCAGGAATAAGGCAGGAGTGGGAAAAAGGGAGAAGTATGAATATTGGAAAGTTTTCAAATGATGTTAGGGAAAATAGCTCCTCATCAAAATCGGGTGATCAGGTTTCTCCCAGTAGGATTTTTTTCAATAGGGCTTTCTTTTTTCTTTTTGTCTTAAAGAGCTCATTTAATAAGAGTAAACATTATTATTATTATTTTTTTTTTGCGGTACTGGGGATTGAATGCAGGGGCGTTCTACCTCCGTGCTATGCCCCCGGCCCTATTTTTTATACTTTATTTTGAAAACGGGTCTCACGAAGTTGCGGAGGGCCTCACTAAGGAAAGAGGGAGAGAGAGAGAGAGACAGGGAGAGAGAGTGACAGGGAGAGAGAGAGAGAGAGCTGAGGCTGGCCCTGAACCCGGATCCTCCGGTCTCCGCCTCCCAAAGTACTGGGATTACAAGCGTGCGCCACCACGCCCGGCCATTATTTTTAAAAGAACAAAAAACCCAAATTACATAATAAAATGGCACATTTTGACTCAAAAAAGAAAATAGAGAAAGAAATGTAAAAATGTATGCATGTGATGCATTTATATTTCTACAGGCATAAACATAACCAGAAAGGTACATGCAAAAAATGTAATAGACTATAAAGAGGATTATGCAGAAGAAAATGTGGCTAATTAAAGACAGTTGTATTGCTAAAGGTAAGAGAAAAAAGTAGGAAGACATAAAATAATAAAACCGAAATGAAGGAGACCCAAACCTAATGAAAATGAAAGATGTAATAGTATTGAAATGAATTAGTATGAATTAATACATTATTTTTTTCTTTTCTACCCCTTTACTGTCTTTCCAAGACATGTTAATGGTTTCTGTACTGTAATCCATCTTCCATTAATCCTAATAATATTTGAATTGATTTATACTTAGATTTAATAGATAAAGGATCTTTGGATTACATTAATTATTAGATTCTTAAATAAGAAGTGAAACTTTAGGAATATTTTTACCCAAGACCAAGATCTCATCTTTTTCTCATGTGCTTAAATAATAGCCAGTTTAAGTGGTTGTGACTTATATTCTTCATTCAACTATGCAATTTTTAATGATACTTATTTTGAGATGTATTTGACCTAAAATATTAGTTGCATAAAGATTTTATCATCAAATCACATTCACAAGAATCAGAAATCTGACCCACTAATACAGTTTTACTAATAATTTTAATGTTGCAAATAATTACAAGGCTCAAGCAAGCAAGGAAAGCTCCATACATTCAACTACACCACTTCATCACTTACACCGACGAGAGTTGGCTGGGTCATGAAACATCTCCACCTTCTATTTAGATAGTTGACATAGTTTATGGGACACTTTTCAGAGAGCTGCCCCATAAATAGAAAAGTCTTCTATGTATTTACCATGAAATATTATAGACAACCTTGTGTGACCTGCTAAAAGCATCTCATAAATGAGTCTTCCATAAGTAAGTATCATTAGTTTGTCAAGAGTTCTATCATATATATATGATATATTCAGTATATCATATATACATGATATATTCTCTCTCTCTCTCTCTCTCTCTCTATATATATATATATATATATATATATATATTCAAGAAGATTAGACGGGGTCACTTTCTTTCCCAGGGTACAATCCCTCAAAGGAGGGAGAGTAGGTTGCAAGTAGGTTGTCTACTTGCAAATTTGTGTACAAATATTTAGATGAATTTCAAAAAAAATCCCTTTGCAAAAAGAATGATATAAAAATATAGACCACTCAATAACAGGTATATACAAATGACTAATTTGAGATTTAGAGAACAGGGTTAGGCATTTGTAATCCAAATAAAAAGGAGGATAGGCCTCCTTTTTAATTATCAGTATCTAAAAATACATGTATTTACTAATTCAGTATGTCAGTTTTACCATATTAGTGTCATAATTAAGCTCGAGGAATTGAGTTAAGTAATAATCATCTTATGAGGCAGAGTAAAATTTCAGGGGTTATAAAAGTTTACAATGAACAATGGCTATATTTCTTTGTACCGGCATCCCAGTTTAGCCTAGGACTAAAGAATTATGCTAAACAATATATACCCTCCTGTTTGACAAAATAAATAAGTAAATATGGTAAATATACTCAAACAATAGTATATTAATGTAAGTATAAATAAAGTAGTATAGTGCTAAGCACTTTCTTAAATCAGAGGGACAAACTTAAATATAAAATTAGGACAGTGGTTTTTTTTTTTT
>PVJS01052854.1:0-13480 GCA_004027185.1 Glis glis | reverse complement strand
AAAAAAAAAAAAAAAAAAAAAAAAAAAAAAGAATCTTCCCTAGCTCTATGGCTTTCATCTTCATAGGGTCAATTTTTGTTCTTTTTGGTAAATACACTTATATAAAATAAATCTTCTGGTTATAGAAGTAATATACTCTTCGTGGGAATTTGAAACATTAGAAAAACATAAGACTTAATATGAAGATTGAGTGAGACACTGCCTGTGGATCCCTTCCCACAATGACTGGCACACAGTGGCACTAGGTATGTGCTAGCTGTTACCAAATGAACATGGCCATTTCCCAACACCCAAATATACGTATTTTTGCTTTTCTAGATATTCTCTATGAATATTCACAGATTTGTGTGCCTCCTTCGACTCCTAAGGGAAATTCTGTGTCTGTCAGCTTTTTAAATTTTTTTTTGTTTTGAAACTGGGTCTCTCTAGGTTGCCAAGAGTCTCGCTACATTGCTGAGGGTGGTCTTGAACCTGTGATCCTCCTGTCTCAGCCTCCTGAGCACTGGGATTATAGGCATGTGCCACCATGCCCAGCTACTTTGTTCCTTTTTATGGCTGAAAACTATCTGATTGTATAGGCATACCATGTTTGGTTTGTATATTCATCAGTTGATGGCATTTGGCTGTCATAAGTAGTGAACATTCATGCGCAAGCTTTTTCTTCTGTCTCTCTCTCTCTTTTTCTTTTTTGCAGTACTAGGATCGAAGCTAGAGCTTTGGGTATGCTAGACAAGTGCTCTACCACTGAGTTATATCCCTAACCCTTTTTTAGAAAAGGTTTCATTTTGAGACAAGATGTAAGTTTCCCAGGCAGACCTCAAACCAGTGATCTTCCTGCTTCAGCCTCCAGAGTAGCTGGGATTACAGGTGTGCTCCACTGTGCCAGGCCATATAATGAGGAAGGAAAGTGAATCAGGAATAAAAAATTGCCTATCAAAGAGAAGGCCAAGACCTGATGGTTTCACCATTGACTTCTATGAAACATTCAAAAACAGAGTTAATACTGATTCTTCTCAAACTATTACAAAAAAAAAAAATCGAAGAGCAGAGTGTTATGGTTTTGACTTAGAATGTCCCCCATAGCTCATGAAGACCAGGCAGCCATATTGGAGGCAGGATTGATTGCTGGGCAGGGGCCCCTGGGGGTGTGGCCTTGGGAATTTTACATGGCCCCTCCTCCACTCCTTGCTCACTCTCTTGCTTCTGGCCTCCATGATGTGAAAGCAGAGCCCTTGCTGTCTCAATCTCTCTGCCTCCTACCACCATGCCCTGAGCTCTGCTGATGTAACCAGCCCAACATGGACTGAACCCCTGAAATCTCCAGAACTGTGAGCAAATAAATCTTTCTTCCTCTAAGTTGTGTGGTGGTCAGGTGTTTGGGATTATAGCAGTGAGTATGCTGGCTGAAGCAGAGAGAGTATTTCCAAACACATTCTACAAGGCCAGCAGTATCCTGGATATCAACCCCAGACACAGCACAAAAACAGAAATGACAGGCCCATATCCATGATCAACACAGAAGCAAAAATTATCAACAAAATACTAGGAAACAGAATGCAATGACACATTAAAAATGCTATTCGAGCCAGGCGTGGTGGTATATGCCTGTAATCCCAGTATTGGGAGGCTGGGACAAGAGGTTTTCATGTTTCAGGCCAGCCTCAGCAACTTAGTGAGGCTCTCAGCAACTTAGTGAGACCCTGTTTTAAAATAAGAAATAAAATGGTAGCTCAGAGACTGAACACCCCTGGGATAAATCCCCAGTACCAAAAAATAAAAAATTATTCACCATGATAAGGTTGGATTAAAATTGGACATACAAGGGTGGCCCAACACACACAACTCTATACATATGATACACCAACCAAATGAAGATCATTTCAATTGATACAGAAAAGACATTTGACCAAATTCTACATATCTTCATGATAAAGAGCTCTCAACAAATTAGGGATTAAAAGAATGTACTTCAACATGACAAATACAGCCATATTATGACAAACCCACAGTTAATATGCTGAACAGGGGCCGGGTGTGGTGGCGCACACTTGTAACCCCAGTACTTTGGAAGGTGGAGACCGGAGGATCCAGGTTCGCGGCCAGCCTCAGCGCTCTCTCTCTCTCTCGCTCTCTCTCTCTCTCTACTTAGTGAGGCCCTCCGCAACTTCGTGAGACCCGGTTTCAAAATGAAGTATAAAAAATAGGGCCGGGGGTGTAGCGCGGAGGTAGAACACCCCTGGGTTCAATCCCTGGTCCGCAAAAAAAAAAAAAAAAAAAAAATGCTGAACAGGGGAAAGTTGGAAGCTTTTCCCCTAAGATCTGGAATAAGATACGGATGTCCCCTTTTGCCACTTCTATTCAGCATAGTACTAGAAGGCCTAGGCAGGGTAATCAGTATAAAACAAAACAAAAACTTAAGAATCGGTTTGTCAAATTCCAAAAAACAGTCTAATGGAATATAGTTTGGGATTGTGCTGAATGCAATAAATCAAGTTGGAAGGAACTAGTATCCTAATACAGAATCTTTTTATCCATGAACATGGAAAATCTCTTCATTTTTATTGAGCTCTTCAATTTCTTTCATGTAGTTTTCCTCATTTGGATACTATACAAATTTTGTTAGATTCATGCCTATTTGATACTTTTGGCCTTCCCCAGGTTTTCATTGGGCTGTTTGTCTTTTATTTTTTAATTTGGAATTTTTTTTTTTTTTTTTTTTGCGGTACTGGGGATTGAACGCAGGGGTGTTCTACCTCTGTGCTACGCCCCCGGCCCTATTTTTTTTTAATGCCTTATTTTTGAAACCGGGTCTCACGAAGTTGCAGAGGGCCTCTGGTCTCCGCCTCCCAAAGTACTGGGATAACAAGCGTGCGCCACCACGCCCAGCCTTGAATTTGGAATTTTAAGAGTTCTGTAAATATTCTAGATATTAGTTGATTATCAGATATATGATTTACAAATATCTTCTCCCATTCTGTGATTTTTTTCTTTCTTTAAAGTATTCTGCCTATTAAGTATGAAAGTATTTAATTTTAATAAAGTCCAAATTACTGATTTTTTTCTTTAGTTGCTTGTGCTTGTTGTATCAACATATTTTATGGCTATTCACATAGCCATAAATTCACATAGCCATTGAATTCTTCTTCATAGAGATATTGTACATATTCTGTTAGATGTTTGCCTAACTATTTAATTTTTTTGGTCTTTACCCATGTTTTCTTTTATTTTATATTTATTGGTGCATTGTAATTGTACATGATAGTAAGATTTATAGTAATACATTCATCCATGCATATAACATTATTTGGTCTGTTTTATTCTCGAAACCTCCCCTTATCCTTTCCCCAACCCCTTTCTAGTACTCTATTGGTCTCTGAATTTTTACGAGATCCCTTTTCTTTCCTCTTTTCTTTCTGTCTTACACATATGAAAGAAAACGTGAAATCCTTTATTTTCTGAGTCAGACTGATCTCACTTAGCATAATATTCTCCAGTTCCATTTTCCTGAAAATGACATAATTTTGTTTTTCTTTATGGCTAAGTAAAACTCCTCCATTGTGTGTGTGTGTACCACACTTTCTTTATCCACTCATCTGCTGGCGAACACCTAGGTTGGCGCCATAACTTAGCTATTGTGAATTGTGCTGCTGTAAACATGTATACATATGTTTTGACTTGGTTGTTTATCTCTTCTGTGTGTTCATTGATATATCCCCACAACCTTCCTTCCTTCCTTCCTTCCTTCCTTCCTTCCTTCCTTCCTTCCTTCCTTCCTTTTGCACTGGGGATTGAACCCAGAGATATTCTAGCTCTGAGATACACCCATAGCCCTATTTTTGTGTTTTATTTTATTTTTTATAATGTGCTTTTATCGGTGCATTATAGTCTCACATCATAATGTAAATCATGTTGACAGTGACATGCATGCACACAGCACTTGGTGCCCCCCCTCACCTCCCCATTTCCTCCCCTTCCCAATACAGAGTACTGAGATTGAAGTTGGTATATTAATATATGTACACATAATCAATGGTAGTATTTCCATTAATGAACCTCAGTCTTCCCCCTCCGCTTCCCTTAGACCACCTCCCTGGATCCACTGAGGTTTCTCCTCCATTGTCTGGAGTCCCTCTAGTATCCCAATTACTCCCTAGCTTTCACATATTAGAGAAAACATATGACCCTTCCCTTTCTGTGACTGGCTAATCTCACTTAACATAATGTTCTCCAGGTCCTTCCATTTTCTTCCAAATTACATGATTTTGTTCTTCTTTATTGCTGAGTAGAATTCCATTGTGTGTATTTCCCATAATTTTGTAATCCATTCATCTGTTGATGGACACCTAGGTTGGTTGCATAATTTGGCTATTGTGAATTGTGCTGCTATGAACATGGGTATGCATATATTACTGTAGTTCTTTGATTTCGGCCCCTTTGGAAAGATACCCAGGGGTGGTATAGTTGAATCATATGGTGGATCCTTTCCCAGCTTCTGAGGAATCTCTACATTGATCTCCATAGCAGTTGAACTAGTTTGCAATCCTACCAACAGTGTAGAAGAGTTCCTATTTCCCTACATCCTCACCAACATTTATTATTATTTGACTTCTTGCTGATTGCCAATCTGATTGGGGTTAAATGGAATTTCAGTGTAATATTGATTTGCATCTCCCTGATTGCTAATGATGTTGAGCATTTTTTCATGTATCTATTGACCATTTGTATCTCTTCTTTTGTGAAGTGTCTATTCAATTCAGTTGCCCATTTCTTGATTGGGCTATTTGGGTTTTTTTGTGTGTAAAGTCTTTTAAGTTTTTTGTATATTCTAGATATTAGTCCTCTATCAAAGGGATAGCTGGCAAAGATCTTCTCCCATTACGTAGGTTTTCTCTTTAGACTCTTAATGGTTTCCTTTGATGTGCAGAAAATTTCTAATTTAATGCCATCCAACTTATCAATTCTTGTTTTAACTTCCTGAGCCTTGGGAATCTTGTTGAGGAAGTTTATACCTGTGCCTACATGTTGGTGTGTTGGACCTATGACCTCCTCTAGTAGCTTCATAGTCTCTGGTCTAACTTCCAGGTCTTTGATCCATCTCGAGTTGACTCCCATGCAGGGTGAGAGGTAAGGATTTAGTTCCATTTTTCTACAAAGGGATAACCAGTTTTCCCAACACCATTTGTTGAAAAAGCTGTCTTTTCTCCAACGTACATGTCTGGCACCTTTGTAGAAAATCATTTGGCTATAAGTGTGTGGAATTGTGTCTGTACCTTCTGTTCTGTTCCATTGGTCTGTGTGTTTGTTTTTGTACTAGTACCATGCTGTTTTTATTACTAAAGCTCTGTCATATAATTTGAAGTCAGGTATTGTGATGCCTCCTGCACGGTTCTAATTACTGAGAATTGCTTTGGCTATTCTCGGTCTTTTGTTTCTCCATATGAAGTTTATGACTGATGTTTCTAGTTCTATGAAGAATTACATTGGTATTTTGATAGGGATTGCATTGACTCTGTAGATCACTTTTGGTAGAATGGCCATTTTGATAATATTTATTCTGTCTATCCAAGAGCAAGGGAGATCTTTCTATCTTCTAAGATCTTCAATTTCTTTCTTTAGTGTTTCATAATTTTCATTGTAGAGGTCTTTTACCACCTTGGTTAGGTTTATTCCTAGGGTTTTTTTTTTTGAGGTTATTGTGAATGGAATTTTTTTCTGGATTTCTTTCTCAGTGGATTAATGGTTGGCTTATAGAAAAGCTACTGATTTTTTTAGGTTGATATTGTATCCTGCTGCTTTGCTGAAATTGTTAATCAGCTCTAGTAGTCTTTTGGTTGAGTGGGATTTTTTGGATCTTCTAGATATAGGATCATGTCATCTGCAAATAAAGATAATTTTAATTCTTCTTTTCCTAATTGAATTCCTTTTATATCCCTCTCTTGTCTTATTGCTCTGGCAAGAGTATTGAGGACTATATTGAAAAGGAGTGGTGATAATGGGCATCCTTGTCTTGTTCCTGATGTTAAAGGGAATTCCTGCAGTTTTTCCCCATTCAATATGATGTTGGTGTTGGCTTTATTGTATATTGCCTTAATGATGTTAAGGTACATTCCTTCTATTCCTGTTTTCTGCAGTGTTTTTAATATGAATGGGTATTGGATTTTGTCAAATGTTTTTTCAGTGTCTATTGAGATGATCAAGTGATTTTTGTCCTTTGTTCTATTTATGTGGTGAATAACATCTATTGATTTGCATATGTTGAATCAACCTTGATTTCCTGGGATGAAACCAACTTGGTCAAGGTGTACAATTTTCTTGATGTGTTTTTTTTTTTTTTTTGCGGTATCAGGGATTGAACGCAGGGGCGTTCTACCTCCGCGCTACACCCCCGGCCCTATTTTTTATACTTTATTTTGAAACCGGGTCTCACAAAATTGTGGAGGGCCTCACTAAGTAGAGAGAGAGAGAGATGGGTAGAGAGAGAGAAAGAGAGCTGAGGCTGGCCGCGAACCCGGATACTCAGGTCTCCGCCTCCCAAAGTACTGGGATTACAAGCGTGCGCCACCACACCCGGCTCCTTGATGTGGTTTTGAATGTACACGGCTAGTATTTTCTTTAGAATTTTTATGTTTTAATTTGAAAGAGGGTCTTGGTAAGTTGCTGAGGGTCTCACTAAGTTGCTAAAGCTGTCCTCAAACCTGTGATCCTCCTGCCTCTACCTCCCAAGCACTGGGATGACAGCTGTGCACCACCACACCCAACTTGAGTGTGTTCTACTTTCTAGAACAAGGCACTTCAGGCTCATCTTATTCTTTGTCAGCTCAAGCATTGGAGTCAGTCATTTCTTCAAGAAGATCTGATATTGGTCATGGTGGTTTGTTTTGTTTTCACTGGTGAAGAATGATAATTAGAACCCAAAAAAGTGGACACTAAGTGTAGCTTATTGCTGTTTGAGTGCTACTTCTCCAAGGCCCTCTAGTAAAAGGGTTGTATATACACAAATTCACATCTTTATTTCTACATTATAGTCTTACAGTCTCGCATCATAATGTAGTTCATAGTGATAGTGACATACATGCACATAGTACTTGGTGAGTTTCTTCTCGGCTCCCTCCTCACTCACCCCTCCCCATACATGATATTGAGATTGGCAGTGGTATTCTCACATATGTACAAAAGGTCAATGGAAGTGTTTCCTTTGTTAATTCTGCTCTCCCCTCCTCCACAGAGTAATGCCATTAATAAGGTTAGTACATCATCTCTTAGTTCTATGGGGGAAGTAGATTGAAGTTACCACCCTGTTAAATCAGGACTGTTGCTCTGTTAACGTTCTCACTGCTGTGATCTAAATACCTGGCCCACAAAATTTAAAGGAAGAAAGATTTATGGGGGTTCCCTGTTTCAGAGGTTTCAGTCCCTAGGGCCATCTTTGAGGCATGAATGGTGGCCATGCAAGCTGCACTGAGGGAGGGACACTGCTGTCACATCATGGAGATCACAAACAGAGAGAAGGCAAGGGGAGGGAGCAAGGGAGAGATAGATAGTCCTTGAGACCACACCCCCAGTGACGTACCTCCTCCAGCCACGCCCCACCTGCCTATGTTACCACCCGGTAAATACATTCAAATTATTCATCCATCAATGAATTTATCCACTGATGAGATTAGAACCTGGTGATTTAATTATTTCACCTCTGAACATTTTTGCATTGCCAATACATGAGTTCTTCCAGGGGACATTCTATATCCAAGCCATAACTCTTTATTTATAGACCATTCAAAGCATCAGCAAATCATTTAAAATGTATTTTTCTTTGCTTGCCAAACATTCATTTATTCCTTCAACAAATATTTGTTGAGTGTCCACTATGTGCTAGAAGTTGTTATAAACGCTAGGGATATAGTGATACGTAAGAGAAAGTCCTTGCTGTTACAGAGTTATTTGTTTTGAGTGGAGTATTTTCTCCTCAGAGATTTGCCTTTTGGGGAGCACGCAAGTGAGTTAGACCTTCCTCCCCAATGCCCTGGAGCACTTTCGTTTTTATGCCCTTGTATAATGCTTGTTACATTACATTATTTGCAAACTACTTGAGGGATGGAGCTAGCAACTTACCCTACTACCCTACATGAAGTAGATTTTCAGTAAATACTTAATTGCGTTTTTTTATTTTTTAAAAATAAGAATACATGAATTTTATTTAGATCCCTATTCCAAAAAAGGTGCTTAAGTAGAAATGATGGTGCACGTATGTGCACACACACACACACACCATAGAATATCAGAATAATAGTACGTGTTTAATCATTGATAGATAATTTAGGTTTAAGGAATATGATTTCCCAAGGTCAAAGTGTAAATTTGTGGGAAATGCAGGCTAAAAGTCCAGTCTTTTCAGTTTTAATCAAATAACTCTTCTCTTTCCTGCATCAAGGTAGCCCACCTGGTACCACGGTCACTACTAGAGAAGTACCTTACAGCCTATCTAAATTTCAGGAGATTGCTTAGATCAGTCGTAATGCCATCTGAGATAGATGCATTTTTATTTACACTTGCAGTCCATGCCTTAAGTAGCAAAAATAAAAATGAGCTGGGCTTAAAATTAAAATAAGTTGGGGTAGGCCAGATTTCTGGCCTGAAAGTAGGGGCTTCCATGGCTATTCATTCTGGGTTTTAACTATTTCATGTCAAGTTGTAGAACTGAAAATGAAAGAAGAAACACTCATAAAACCCTGAGCCTGGGGTGGGGAGGCAATGAGGGGCCACTGAAGCAGGAGTAGGAGAAGTGATCCTAGGAAAAACATTTTAGTTACTTTTAACTGCTCCAGTGACTTTCCTGGGAAGAAAGGGAAAAAAAATAAGAACAAGAACATGCCTGCTCCCTGAGAAAAACAAGGTCAACATGACGATGTTTCCAATGACTCAAGGAATTTCTAGTATTAGTGACCACCAGGCAGACTCAAGTCACGTAAGCTGGGAATTTGCTCATCGCAGTGAAAGAGAACACACGTTCTGGCTGATGGGGCATCACAGTCAGAGGATACCAGAGGTGACTTCTTACAGGAGTCTGCCTTGTCTTCAGTGATTTGGTGGAGAGTTCTGGAACAACTGTTTTGTTCCAGATTGAATGCTGGAGAAACCAGGGGCAATTCTTTGCTCGTTAATAAATCTTATCTATAAAACAAGAGGACTGAATCAAGACCAAAGCTATTTTTGGTTTAAAAATAAAAGCAGCACTCATTGGGCCTTTGGGTTTTCTGTCTGTAAATTCTACCTATTAGAGCATTTTCTCTTATTGTATGGTTTCTTAACACCCCCAGCAGTAAGAACCATTTCCTTCGTTGTAACCCTCCCTCTTAGCAAGGCACATGCGTATTATTGTTCAGATGGAGAGGAAAACTGCCTGTCTCTGATTTCTTTTTCCATTCCCTACACCGTGCCATGCCCAAAATAGTCTCCTGGGCCTTCACAGTGGCCCACGCTGGCCATGCCAGGACAAAAGCCTCCAAGGCTCCGACCAGGTCGTGCTGGGCTTTGGATTTCCGGAGCGTGTAAAGTTGTACAGTTAAAGTGTTGGTGGAGCGACACGCACAGCAGCAGCCACGAGGCAGCTGAGTTGGTCTGTGTTTCACAGGAAACAAGAATGTACCAAAGGCCGCCGTGCAGGAATTGTCTGTTAAACTAAAACTCAGGAATCACTTGGTTTGCCCAAGAGGGGAAAAAAATCACACACAAAAAACAAAAAGGTGAATTGTGTTTTGTTTTGAATGCTCTCTTAACTATCTATAGAGTGGAAATATGTATGTAAGTTATTTTGTGGTTTATAGTGGGGAAAGATGATAGATAGATGAATGATAGATAGTTGATTGATAGATAGATGGTAGGTAGATAGATGGATGGATGATAAATGGATCATTATAAGTTTTCTAATGTTATTATATCATTTATAAATTTTTAAAATACTTTTATTGGTGCATCGTAATCATATTGAGGTTTAGTGTGATAGACGCATACATGAACATAGCACCCAGCACGTTTCCCCTCAGATCTCACCCTGCTCCTTCCCCTTCCCTGTTCATGATATGGAAATTAGTATTGATCGCTCGACAGATGTACCTAGGATTGTTTGAACTGCTCCCTGCATTTGGTCTTCCCTGTCCTTCCCCACAGCCTTCCTCAAATCCCCTTCCACTATTCTACTGGTATTACATAGTTTTAAGTCTGCAAATAAAAGCAAGAAACATTCGAGGGAAAAAAAATTGGTGACCTGGGATTATGAATGACAGATGCCAACGGGTGATTTCTGATGTGGTCACAGACCCACAGGACCTGTGGTGAGGTGGGTCCCACCACAGGGGGCTGGATGACAGGCCTGACGACCCACTGAGGTCAATGGCTTGTTGGTGTGAGTTGGTTTCCAAAGAGGGAGCATTAATCTATCAGAGCCATCAGATTTTACCTTGCATGAGTCAGATTCCTCTGAGATTTGGCAAGGTAGCAGGCTACTCCAATAAATTAGTTTGAACTAAGGTGCTAATAGCTGATAACAGGTTCTCCGGTTACTCTCAGGTAACATCTACTCTCGAATGGGCCGGGCTCTGCAGCCACAGTCCCCCCATCTCCCCTCCATTGTCTCCCTGTTCCCGGAGCATCCCTCTGCTCTCGGTCTTACGTGCCAGGCGCTGGAAATTGCCTGAGAAACTGTTCGAAACTCAAATCCTTGGGCCCACCTCACATCTACTGACTCAGAAACTTGGGGTGGGATCTAGAAACCTGGATTTTAATAAAACTTCGGGGAGATTCTGACGCGTGCTAAAGCTTGAGGTCACATTCCACCTACATTACATATATCAGCATATGTGATCCAAGGAAGGTACTCAGATTGCCCCCATTTTACTGAGGAGAAAACTGAGGCGCAGAAAGCTTACGCAACTTGGCAGAGGTCCTAAGCTGGCATGTGGTAGGACTGGGCTTTGAATCTGTGCTATCTGGCTCAAGCATGTGGGTGCTCTACCGCTGAGCCACTAACCTCTCTACAATCCCCTAGTGGTTACAATCCCCTAAATCTCACCAGACCATACCCAAAGCTTCCACATCACTTTCTTCCATTATGATACACGTGTCTGTTTCACTCTGTCGTTTCATCTCTGGTACCCAGAGCCCGTGTTGCAGTGAGCAGACTTTGGCATATAATGAAAGAATCAATAATTGAATGAATTGATCAGTAAATCAATAAATGTTTTGGCTTAGAAGTAATCACAAGAATTTTCTGGAGAGCTTAAAAATACAGATTAGACTCCTTTCCCTTACCTACTTAATGAGGGTCTCCAGGAGTGAGTCTGGGAATCTGTAATTTAAAAAATAAAACCAGAAATAAGAACCCGTGTTTAAGAAAAAGTTGTGCTCAACCACACTGTTTCTACGCACATGGAACCCCTGCCTTAGTTGGCTCTGACAATGCCAGCTGACTTGATAAGACCAGGTTGAGGGCATCCACATGAACAGAGGGTCTCATTTCATTCTTAAATCCTACCCTATAGGGGAACTGCTTAGCCAACCCTTTCTGCATAAAAGCCTTTGAAATGTGCTTCAGCCTTCAGGCAAATTATATGATATTTTTGTGTGTGTGGTACTGGGGATTGACTCAGGGGTGTCCTACCTCTGAGCTATACCCACCTGTATATTATTTTTTTATTTTTGTGACAGGTCTTGCTAAGTTGCCCAGGCTGGCCTTGAATTTGTGATCCTCCTGTCTCAGTCTCCCAAGTACTGGGATTACAGGTGTGCGCTACTGTAGCCAGCTTGGTATTTTTAAAATAAAATCAATATAAGAAATGGCTGCAGTTGGTTCTACCAAGCTGTACATGGGAAGTATTTTCTCCCAGAACAGGCAGGCCTTGGCCTATAAGTGGGTCAGATTCCAAAAATGCATTTGTAAGTTGAGTTGTTCGTAGCTCAGAAAACACTTTCCCACAGAAGTAATATTAGAAAAGAGGGCTCCATTCCTCTGCCAAAACTCTAAACCTGATTTAGAATGCTCTGAAATAGCCTTTCAGATGGGCTCCATGGACGTCCATGGGAACTGGGACTCCAACCTTCCATCTTGGACTTTCTGGGGATCAGCAGAGCACAGTGACTTCTGGTGACCTGGGCTGTGTCAGCCTCAGGGACATGCCTTGGCTCTCAACCTGCCCCTACATGCACACGCACACACATGCACACACATGCGTGCGCGCACACACACACACACACACACACACACATTTGGTAGCTACTAGTCACATGATAGAGAAGATTGCCACTCAAGGAAGACTTGGGTTCAAATGAGACCTTGACTGCCTTCACTTGTGAAGTCAGGACCTGCCCTAGACCTTTAGCTTAGAGCTCCACGGGTCAGAAATGGCTAATCAGGGGTGCTTGTACCCTAACCTCTAATATCCTTTTACCAAAATTTTTGGAAACAAGAAACAACCTGTAGTTTCAACTCCAGGGCAACTGCAACCACCTCCATTAGTGTACCTAGAATAAGAGTTTGGGGAGGAAGCTGAGATAAACGCCATAAATAAAATTGCTGCTGACAAAGCAAAAAAAAAATCAGTTTTCCTTGGCAACATGTTGATTAGCTGTGTGACACCGGGCTAATTTATCAGGCCTCGGTTTTCCCATTTGTAAACTGCTGCAGTCCTTTCTAGATCTAGTATTCTAGAATCCAGTGGAAGAGTCCCCTGTATGCCCCGGTGAACAGCATTACCAGTTGGCTCACCGATCTCCAACCTTTCCCATACTTGGCAGTGAAGTACTGAAACCTCATCTCAGCTCAGGCCCCACGATGCACCCAGAAGAACCAGGCTGAGAAGTCACACTTTCATTTATTTTGGATAAAATTAAATTTATTTCATTTAATGCTTACTTACCCACAGTCAAACTTCAGTTGGGCAATAATTTGTGGAATTTAAACCCCGTACTCAATGAGACATTTCCTAGCACACAGCAAAACAATAATAATAATAATAATAATACTTTATTGACACAGAATGTAAAAAAGAGAAAAAGAATAATTCCAAGAGAATTCGAGGTTATTTGTGAAAGAAATCTTTCAAAGGCATCAATATGCTTAATCTTAACCTGTGCCATTGTAGACTTGAATTTAGTTTAGGAAAAATTCTTTGGTTAGACCCCCTCCTCTGAAGGCAATACTTTCTAGAGGGGAAGAAGTGATGAGATATGATTATTAACAACCCACTACGGGTTTGGAGTCATGACATCTGGTAGAATTTAAACCCAGGTACTCCATTTCAGCCGTGAGGCTAATGTGTCTCTGTGATATGCTGGGGATGTGCCTGGCGTTGGCATTAGAAACTTCAACAAGGTCCAGTTAGCTTCCCCTGCTATCTATCTTTAATGACATTCAGTTCTCTAGCTAGGATAAGAAAAGAAATATTCATATCCATCCCCCTCAAAAAATAATCAAAAAACTAACCTCAAG
>PVJS01052853.1:0-13481 GCA_004027185.1 Glis glis | reverse complement strand
CTCTCTCTCTCCCTTCCTCCCTCTCTCTCTCTCTCTCTCTCTCTCTCTCTCTCTCTCTCTCTCTCTCTCTCTCTCTCTCTCTCTCTCTCTCTCTCTCTCTCTCTCTCTCTCTCTCTGCCTAGTGAGGCCCTCCGCAACTTCGTGAGACCCAGTTTCAAAATAAAGTATAAAAAATAGGGCCAGGGGTGTGGCGTGGAGGTAGAACGCCCCTGCGTTCAATCCCCTGTAATGCAAAAAAAAAAAAAATGAGGGCACTAATTTCCCGTTTACAGGTTACAATCTTCAAATCTCACACTCTTATAGCCAAGAAAATTTTTGGAAAAAAATTAAAGTATCTGAAATATATATTTTTTAATGGAAGTAACCTATATACAAATAAGTGAAAGTAAAGTACCATGCTAATTTTTTTAAATTTTTTTTTTTGGTACTAGGGATTGAACGCAGGGTAATTCTACCTTCAAGCTACATGCTACACCCCTAGCCCTTTTTATTTTTAAACAGGGTCTAGCAAAGTTGCTGAGGTTGGTCTTGAACCTGCAATCTTCCTGTCTCAGCCTCCCAAGTAATAGGGCTATAGGCATGTACCATTGTGTGTGTCAGTCAGTTAATTTTCTCTTGCTGTCTAACATATTGCCATCAGCAGTCGTTTAAAACCAATTTTTTTAATCTCACAGTTTCTGGAGTCACAAGTCCAGGCACAGCATAGCTGGGTCCTCTCCTCAGTGTCTCCCCAGGCTGCCATCAGAGCATTCTCATTGCAAGCTACACTGGAGAACATGCGTGTTTCAAGCTCCTTCTAAATGGTAGAATTCATCATTTCCTTACAGCTTTTTTTTTTTTTTTCAGAGAAAGACAGGGGCTTATTTAGGAAAGTGGGAAATACATGTTCAAGGGAGAACATGGGACATCTCAAGAGGGAGAGAGCGCATTTGGGGTCTCACAGTTCTTTTTTTATAGGAGATCCCTGTGAGAGGGAAGATAGGGATGCACAGCAGGGGTGGAGGTCTGGACTTCCTCAGAATCCTCAGGTTTCCAGCCTCAGTGGGTGGTGGCTGGGTGGTGCCTGAGCCTGACCTTCCTTATGGATCCTTTGTTTACTAAGCAGCTCAGGAATCTCAGGTGGGGAGAGGGGTCATCATGATTAAGGGTGTGGGCCTACTGAGGATTTTTGTCTAAGAAAGAAGCAGGCCCTGTAGGATGAAGATAAGAATTATGAAGTTTCTAGATTTTAAAACTATACTTTTCCTTTCTTTCCCAGTTAGTCTCCTTTTTTATCTATTATTCTTTTTTCCTATACTACCTCATTTCCCCCCTCTGAGACTTGGATCCCTAGTCTTAAGGGTAGATGAAGGGTGAGAGTCTGTCTTCTATAGCTTCTTCAATGCTGATAATGGGCAAAGGCCCTGAAGTCTCACCCTAACTGACCTAAAGGAGACAGAAAAACTGGCCTCAGTTATTGAGTTGGGTTCTTTACAGTCTGGTCAGAAGCTAACATCACTGAAGGACACAGCCCCAGAAACATGAGGGTCAGTAGGTTTTTTTTTTTCTTTGTGTCTGAAGTTGTTTATTTTTGTGCCAGTTGTGCCAAGCCTGCCACCAGACCTTCTGAGTTGAGGTTCATCAGCCTGGTTATTTGGTCAGCAAAGCCATTCATCTGCTTTTCAATGGAATTGAAATTGCTGTGGGCATCTTACAGGAAAAGGAATTTTACTTTTATGGTATCTGGTGGTCCTGGACCTGGAAAACCTCAAGAGGGACAGCTTTTTGCTGCTCCTAGGAGTTGATCACAGTTCTTTGCCACCTGAAATTCTATCACATGGCCACTTATTTTTAAGCTACATACAGGCTATGACTCCAGACTTTTAAGAGGGAGTCTTCTATATTGTAACAAAATCAGGAAAGAACCATCCAATCCCCTTTGTCAACTAGTGAGAAGCACATCAAGGGGAGAGAATTGCATAAAAGCATAAACATGAAGAGATGGAAATCATTAGGTACCACTCTGGGTTAATCCTTCACAATCATTTAAAGTCACAGAGTAAGTTAAAGGAAAAACTTGCAACACACTTCTCTTGTAAGCCATGCCACTACCTCCTCCCATTTCCCGCTATTCTTCACGATCCCTGTTGTATCCGTGGTGCCATTAGCCATTACAGAGGAAAGTAAGTGAAAATTCTGTGATTTTTGTGTAGAGTAAATAAATCAACATTCAATCACAACATATCTTAAGTTGTTCTCCAGTATTTTATTCTAAGGCAATTTTTTTTTGCAAAGTGTTTTTTCTACCTCTACATAAAAGAATATGAGACAGAGTAGGTGTTAGGAGAAAAAATAAAATATTTGAAATAAATTAGGTTTAGGCTGTCTTTCATCCTTCATTCTTTCATTTTTTTTTTTTTTTGTACCAGAGATTGAACCCAGTGGGGTTCTACCAGTAAGCTGAATAGCTTTAGTGCTAATTTTTTTCAGCTTCAATTTTCTGTAATTCTATAGGAATAAAAAAAGATTGGTGTCCAGGATCTACCCTGGGATTAATAGAGGTCTCCTGAGATTTTGACCATGTCAAGAGATCTAAGTGTATATTTTCACAGAACCCGAGCAATGCTAAAATGGGAATACAGTTTTCAGAAACATATTTGATAGCAATTTTCATATTGTAAGTCGAATTGACATGATTCAGAAGCATTCATTAGTGCGTTTTCATGTGTTCAGAGTCTTTTTCTTTTCTGGGTAGAAAACTACTTGTCTAGTCTTATCTTTGGAAGGATACTTATCACTATCACTTCTAGATCATAATATATTGAGACTACAATATATTATAATGTTAATAACAAAAAGTCATTCATTTAGTCTAAATTGCTTAATATTTTTTTAGATTGTTTTGTCAAAACACAAAACAATTCTGTGTGTGTGTGTGTGTGTGTGTGTGTGTGTGTGTATAATTTTTTTGTGATACTGGAAATTAAATCCAGAGGCATTCTACCTCAGCGGTATACCCCCAGCCCTATTTTATTTATTTATTTTGATTTTTTGTTTTGTTTTGTTTTGAAACAGGGTCTCACTAGGTTGCTGTGGCTGGTCCCAAACCTGAGATCCTCCTGTCTCAGCCTGCCACGTACTTTGATTACAGCCATGTGCCACCACACCTGGCTACATATTTTCTTTGTGTGTGTTTGTGTATGTGTGTGTGTGTGTGTGTGTACACATATTCCTTCAGCTGTATGACATTTTTATCTGCCCATTTTCAAATTCTTTCAACCTCTGTTGACCATTCAAATAGCAACAATCTCAAAACCTTTGACAGATTTAACTTCCCTCCCATGTATTCTTTTGTAGCCCAATCTTATTTTTCTAAATTTTATTTAAAGTATTTGAAAGGATTCCTGAAAATAAAATCTTAAGAAGTATAGCTTAAAGTAATGAAAATTTTCTTTGAGTATGATACCTCATCCCTATTAAATCCCCTAAAAACCATTTGCTATTTCCTGTCAACTGTGTTTTGCCTGAAAGGAAGAAAGTAATTACTATGAACAGGATTAGATTAGTTTGGGAAATATTTTCATGGTACCCTTGTAAGCATTTTTTAGTTGACTTTGAAACTAAAGCTAAAATAAATGAGTTTTATTTCCCTTCCTGGTTTTGTAGTTTTCTTGCTCAGAGAGTTTTGACATGGAGACTGTGGTTGCTTTCGAGGATATTGGATTTCATTGGGCGTCAATTATACCATTTTTTTTAACCATGCTACTTTTCACAGATGATTTGTCCTACTGTAAAATCATTAAGGGTATTCATTAAACATGCCACTCTTTTGCAGAGGATCAATATTTCTAAAAATAAAAGGCACCATTGTTTGCATTTAATTTCAGTCATGTTTTCTTTTAGGCTCTCTGTATTTTGTTTTTAATATGCTAGAGTAACTTCTCATATAATGAGATGGCACGGTGCGTAATGAGCTACTGTTTATTGTTATTTCTGGCCATGGACCATACAAGGGCAAGGCCTGTTAAATACAAGTGCATACACAAGATGCTCCGTCACCTCCGGCGAGGGCCTATTTGAACAGAGGAAACACAGTATTTTGCCTCTGTTTCGTCTCCAGGCAGATTATCATGGCTCCAGCCTTTCTGTCTAGAGGGCTGGATCTGCTACGCCTGGTGATTCTTCCCCCTGCAAGTTCACTGATATTTTCCAATCCTCACAACTTAAAAAGCACATGGCAGAAAACATTTATTTCTTATTATGCTAAGTCAAATAAAAAAGTACACCCAGACTTAAGGCAGCTTAACCCAATCCACCATGAACTCAACTCCCACCATGCTAAAGCGGCCCAGGTTTTTCTGTGGAACAGCTTATGTTTAGTCAACTAACCAATTCTTTGCTTTCACTTTGCTTTTTCTAAGCATTATAGTTTGTCTTTAATTTGGGCATTCTGAAGTTATGGATGCTGTTTTCAAAAATGTGTTAAACACAATTTCTGTTGACTAGACCTCAAAAATATTTAAAATACTCAAATTATTTTATCAATGAGTAAGCAACCATCCACCAATTGCCTAAGCTGAATGAGGCACAATTTTTTGGTAAATTTTAAAAAGCAAGGCAGAGGACATAAGAAAAACTATGAAGACACACCCAAAATAATTTAGACACAAAATGAGATTTCATGAAAGCCAAATAGAAATCATTTGAATTGAAAACAAATATAATCCACAGGAAAACCTCTACGTATGGCATTTAAAAGTTTATTAAAAAACTATTTTGTATTTAGAAGATCTGAGAAAAGGGCAGAAACCAAAATCTGATTACTATTGTTTTTTGTCTGGTGAAAAGAGAAACAAGGGGAAAATGGATTTTTTGTCCCAACTAATTTGATGTCACATAGGTCTTTTCAATATACATGCAATGTGGTAAAAAAAAACATTTTATTGATATCCAATTAGGGAGCATCACACCTGGGTATTCAGCCTGGATTTTAAATAATATTTAGCACTCTCAATTCTATATCTCTCTCAACTAGAGGCTCATAAAATTTCTAAGATTCATTATAGATATAAAATTCTCTGATCACATGTATATCTTTATCTATATATAATTATGTGTAATATATATCCAAACACAACTAAGTTGGGCTCTTAGTCTGAGAATCAGAGCTACATTCTGAATAGTAGAGTGCTTATGTTGTTTAAAAATCCCATTGAAACATTTTGAAATGAATACAACTTTAGTTTAGTTCTAAAATAAGCATATGCAACAGATGTAACTTTTATAACTTTTCCCTCCAGACTTTTCTAAACTAAAGCAAGAATAGATGTCTAACTTAAAGTTAGTCTATTGGCTAACTTTAAGCTAGTGACTTACAGCCTACTCACTTTAATGTTGTTGTTATTAAATCAGCCAGTGTAAATTTAGGATATTTTTACACATGTCTATCAAAACTTCCTCTTAGCTTCATCTAGCATCTTTCTGATGGGGACACAAAGTGGGAGGAGTGCCAGAAATATCACATGGTATAATATTTGTCTTTGAGAAATGTAACAAATATTCTTCAGGTTATTACAATATATAATTAATTATAGCCCATATATAAGGATAAAGCTAGAGTTATTAAAGCCTCCCACCTAATATGTATTGACCAAAGTTATTGATGAGCTTCATGTAGACAGTGAAAAATATCGAAGTGTACCTGATTTGGCAAAGAGGATAGGAGCCTTACTGCCAGGAATTGAAAATGAGTAATGAAGAGCCTTTTATTTTTAAAATATATTAGTTTACCATATAAAATGTTTCCTTTTTATAATACTCATTGACTAATACATAGTCTATCATTGGATTTTAAGATCATATTTCTTTTAGATTTTGAAAGATGTTAATAGGATTATTTTTATTGAAAAAAGGTATGTCAGAATCTAGTATATCTATAAGAAGTACATCTTTGAAAGAACAAAATCACACCATTGGTAGGATAACGGATGGAACTCGAGAACATTATACTAAGCGAGTACAGCCAGTCTCAAAAAATGACTAGATGTATGTTTTCTCTTATATGTGGAAGCTAGAGAGGTATTCAGAAATAAGGGCAACATCAGATAGATGAGCAGAGACTTCAAAGGAGTGACCTGGGGAGATTAGGGAGGGGAGGAGGGGGAGGAAGTCATCAAGAATGTAACAGTTGAAATATGCTATGAATGTATACAAAATTATCAATTCCAGTCTCAAAGGCTTGCTCAGGGAGGGAAAGGGAGGGGGGAGGAACCCCGAGCGGAGGGCACCAAGAGCTGTGTGCATGTATTTTACTGACACTCTATACCCTAATATGATATAAAATAACAATACATCAAATTAAAAAAAAAAAGAAGTACTTTGAAAAGAACAAGGGGTTTTAGCAATTAAATAGACAAAAAGCTAGGAGAAACATTTTTAGCACAAGAATTGGGCTAGCAATCATAATTGTATTTTACATTCATAATATAGTAACTACACCTTTATTGAGAGATAAAAGGAGGCATGCCACTGTAGAGTTTTTTTTTTTTTAAGTTCTTCTTTTGCCAGTCATGGTGGCGCATGTTTGTAATCCCAGTACTTGGGAGGCTGAGACAAGAGGATCGCAGGTTTGAAGCCAGCCTCAGCTACCTAGTGAGGCCCTATCCAACTTAGTGAGACACTGTTTCAAAATAAAGAATAAAAAATAGGGCTGGGGGTATAGCTCAGGGGTAGAATGCCCCTGGGTTCAATCCCTAGTACCACAAAAAAAAGTTCTGCTTTTCTCTTTTATAAATCAATAAAGTCTTTTAATTTAACAAATTATTTTATTTAATTTATATATTATATTTATATAATATATTTAGCTATTATAGATATTATTTAATTTATATAAATTATGTTATGTAATTTAAGAAATTACTATGATATAACAACAGTTGTAATAAAACATCTTCCCCCAAATTCTATAATACAATGATTTTTAATGTTTTCTTGATACAGTTTATTATGAATATATTATATATTTATGACTGTTATTTTGAAACATATAGAAAAAAGAAAAAAGACATCACCATAATCCCATCATTCAGAAATAATATATTGATTCTTTGTCTTTTTGATGTGCATATATGTATGTAGAAAGAAAATGGAAATGTTAGACTAATTTGTACCCTACTTTTGCACATATAGTCTCCAATTGCAGAAATATATATACATATATATATATATACACAGTTATTCATTTAGACAATATAAAAAATTATGAGGTAGATATAATCAATCCAATTCAACCACCTTTTTCCTCCAGAGTCACACAATTAATAATTCTGTGTATTTATTTCAATTTCATTTTTATATACAGCATATTTTAGCATAAATTCTATCACATAATTGTGCTTTTCATGGTTATAGTTTTATTCCTTACTGTAGCAGTTTATATAATGTCTTTGCTACTCAAAAAATAAATTCTTTTTTTTTTTTTTTTTGCAGTACTGGGGATTGAACCCAGGGACATTCTACCTCTGAGCTACACCCCAGCCCTGTTTTTTTATTCTTTATTTTTGAAAGAGGGTCTCACTAAGTTGTGGAGGGCCTCACTAAGTAGCTGAGGCTGGACGCAAACCTGCAATCCTCCAGTCTCAGCCTCTCAAGCACCGGTATTACAAGCATGCGCCACTACGCTCAGCTTCAAAAACTAAACTCTATCAGGGCATTAACCAAGCTTTTCTGATACCTTGGTACATATAGGTCTGCAAAAAAGATATGCAAAAGGTAATTAACTATTATATGTGTATATGAATAAATAATTGAGTTGCTGGATGAGTATACAAAATATTTACTAAATGTAACACAAAATATGTTTTAACATGTCTTAAAACTCTTTCAAGATACTCCATAAATGCCTATAGGATTTTTCTAAGAGTTGCAAAACTTGACATAAAAATTAGGCAACATAATTGAGTCAATATATTTTATTTTTTACTTGCTGGTGAATAGTTAGCTGTTTAATTTTTATAAGCATGGAATGGACATTAAATATCTCACAAAATGAATATTAATGCCTATGTTTATATATTTATGTAAAAATTTGGAAGAAATAGAATTACCTAGTCAGTTATATGTACTTTAATCTTAGGTACTGACCAATTTCTTCCCCAAATAGCTTTACTTATATGCACTTTAATTTTATCAATATGGTATGAAAATGCCCATGTACTTTATATTCTCTTCAATACTTGATACTATGCATATTTTTAATTTTATAAAAATTATATGAGAAAAATAATATCTTATTTTTATTTACTTGAAAATCTACTTATTTCAAGTGAGCTAAAGGACATTTTCATATTTGGTGGACACTTGAAATTCATCACTCTAAATCACCTGTTCTTATCCTTATACCCTTTCTGATCAGGCTAATTATATTTTTCTCACCTTGAATTGCAGGAATTATATCTAATCTAAATGGTAAGTACTTTTAAACATTCTCAAAATGATGTTATCAGCCATTAAATGTGCTTTTTTAAAAAAAAGTTTATGATGTACTTTGAAAATGGCTATATTCAAGTTGTATGGGAAGCATATTAGAGTATTGTCCACAAGCAAGAAATTTTTGAAGATTTCCTCCAAGACAAAAAAGAGAATATATATGGGGAGTGGGCAGGGGGAATTACAGCTGAAATGTAACACTGGAGAAGCATCCTGGGAGGCAGGAGGAGGATCACTCTCAGTAAGGAGTCAAGGAGAGGCTTGATGAAAAGGTGACATAGGATCTGATTAATGAAATGCCAGACTGAGCCCCAAGGGCTGGGGGAAAGGCCTCAGGAAGAGGAATGTGGCACTGCTTCCCTGGAGATGTCCCTACCGGGATTCTCCGCTCCCTGACTCTCCCTGGCTCTTACTTGATTCTCACACTAAATTATCCAACTTTTCTGTGGCTTCTTTGAAAACTGCATATCTATCCAATAAGCTCCTTTCTGTCTGTTCAACCAGCCAATCACGAGTCCTGCCTCTTTCCATCACTTACTTAAAGGTGCCCTGTTGATTGCATCTTTAGTACTTATCCTTTCCATTTAAAACCCTCCTATGTGGAACTAGAGAGAAATTGGGAAACAAGAGACTAGATTAATGAGGAGGGATGCCAGTCGAATGGAGGAAAGGGGCTTAGGGAGGGAAGTGGGGAGAGGAAAAGGGAGATGTGATGAAAGAAACAGTTCCAATAATGCTATGTGCATTTATGAAGTTACCATTTCCAATCTCAATAATACGTACAGAGAGCGAGAGGGAGTGGGGTGGGGTCCAGAGGGAAAGACCAAGAGCTGTGTGCATGTTTCTATCACTTTGACTTCATTATGGTATAGAATTACGACGTATCAATAAAAGTATACTTTGAAAAATAAAGCCTTCTTTATGCATGCTGCAATGGAGGGAAGGCCAATGACTTTTGAATGGAAGATTATAGGGTAAAGGAAATTATTTGCAAAATTATTTTTGGATGTGCAGACATGTTCTGTTTCTATCTATCCTCAGAATGGCTGCAGCACCAGTATTTCCCCACAGGTCTAGAAATTAATTTCAATCCTCCCCAGATGTACCCCCGGATCAATTTACTATCATTCTGCTCTTTGCTTAGTTTTGTGTCTGTGTGTGTGTGTGTGTGTGTGTTTTGTACTACACACATGTGAAGTTATATAAACCTATTTAAAAAATATTTTATTTCATAATTTAGAAAAGGATATATGTAAACTACTAGATAACTTGTAAGACATATACATCACTTAGCCTGAAATGGAGTATTTTTTGGAAGATTCTGTGTTGCCCTATGTTTTCTGTATTCTGTTACAAGTAGAAAACACTAAGAGAATGAATTTTGTTAGTTTCAAGGGCTATGAATTACTACTTTATTACTTAATGTCTTGGAAGAATAATCAAGAAATGTGGCTCCTAAAAATGAAAGTATGGTTATTTCTATAGAAAAAGAAATTCTCATTGTCCTTCAGTTGTCAAATTTCCTGGCGGTCTGACTGATCAGATGCTCCTTGTGCATGTTATAATTATTCCTTCATAGAATTCACCATACTTGTAATTACTTTTATTATATCTGCCCCCACTAGACTGTGATTATAAGAAAACAGAGATGAAGTCAGGTTTTCTCACCCCTGTATGCATTGTGCCCAAAAATCTACTTGACACATAGGTATTTGCTGAGCTGAATTGAACATAACAGTGTCACCCTTGAGTACTGGGCTTAATCTTCTGGATCTGTACTGGCTAGTCAAGAAAAAGTAATCATGTAATACTGCAAAATAAAGAGGAGTAGATAGTACATCTTACAGATTTACCAATATATATTTAAATGATCATGTGAATCTATCATGACAGTGACTCTACTGACACATAATTGATGGTTAATAAATGGACATGATGTACATACACAAACTTATCAAAGTCAATCACTATGCTGAGCATGGGAAAGAGGGAAGAAGGGGGAGGGAATAGGGCGGGAACAGGGGGAGGGCTAAATGAGTGCTGTGTGCATTTATGCCTCTACCACCCAGAACTTCATCAAGATGTATGATTATAATGTATCAATAAAATAAAAAATTTATTGAATGATGTAAGCTTTACAGTGATGAAATAATAAATACTTTGTTAACCAGTGAGAGATGAGACCAATCATGGAACATTGTCCCAGTATTGAGCTCCTTCTGTCTCTTCCTGGTTATAACTAAGTTCAAATTGCTTAAGCACAGTTCTCTCACATGGAAAATAAAATACTTGTGTTACTAAGTTGTTAGGACTTTTAGTAAGCTCATGCCTGTGAAAGCCCCTAGCAGGGTGCTTGGCACATCCTAAGTATGAGATGGTAAGTATTCTGAAGAATCTGTCCATCATAAGAAATCCCATTCCTGATAGGGGTTTAAAATATCAATATTTGTTTGTTCTTGAAAGGAAGCAAGTTGGGTTTTTTAAAAGAATATGTGATACCTAAGTCAAGCGTGGTGGCACATGCCTGTAATCCCAGTACTTGGGAGACTGAGATAGGAGGATAGTAGATTTGAGGGCAGCTTCAGTAATTTAGCATGACCCTGTTTCAAAATAAAAAAATAAAAAGGATTAGGGGTGTAGCTTGGTGAAATTCAGTCCCTAGTACCAAAAATAAATAAATAAAAGAATATGTGATAGCTAACTTGAATAATCTCCATAAATTTTATAATTTTTTATTAAAACATTTAGAAAAGGCCTTAAATGCATCTTGCAGAATTGGTTTTATCTTATAAAAGCTTTTTTAAAATTTGTCTTGCATCCAGGCGTGGTCATACACACCTATAATCCCAGTACTTGGGAGGCTGAGACAGGAGGATCGTAGGTTCAAGGACAGCCTCAACAAATAAGATTCTCAGCAACCTAGGGAGACCCTGTTTCAAAACAAAGAAAAAAATAATAAAAAGGGCTAGGGGTATAGCTCAGAGGTGGAACAGCCCCCTGGGTTCAATCCCCAGTACAAAAAAAAAAAAAGCCTTGCAAAGGTCTCTGATTGAAGTTTTCCAGGCAGCATTCTCATAGCCATAATCTAAAGACCTGACCATGTAATTTAGAGGAAAGAAGAATTATTTTCTTATGGTTTTGGGTTCAGTCCATGTGAGGACGGGAACCGTGGATCTCAGAGCATGACAGAGAGAAAGCACGTGGGCTACATTCACATCATGGAGGCCAGAAGCAAGAGTGAGCAGGGGGAAGAGGAACTCTTTGTGTAATCTCCAAGGCTGCACCTCCAGGGATCCACCCCCTCTAGCCACACCCTAGCATCCCAGGCCAGGACTCCTATCCCATGCAGGAATTACAACCTTCATGACTCAATTACATCAGCTCCAAACATTAACAAATGAGCTCTTTAGGGGACATTTTATATCTAACTATAATAATAAACTTAATAGAATATAGTGTTTCTAAGAAAAGACATGGTTCTGATTTTTCTCTCTTACCTATATTTCTGCTAAGTTTCCCTACTTGAATCATCAATAATTTTTGAAGCCTACTCATTGGTTTACTTGTAACATTTTGACTAAGTGAAATATTAAAGATCAAGGTTGAAGGCAGTCTGCACAGGTAATCTTTGACTGCAATTCCATTGTTTCATAATTAAAACATTTATTTCTTCAATGTTACTTAAGGATATTTCAATTTGAATGCATGGGCTATTGATATTTACTATCAAGCAGGATTCTTAAAAAACAAAACAAATTTGGAATTATCTGCTTTCTTTCGTCACCAATCTTCTTGAAAGAAGTGTGTTCCTCCTCATTCACTTATAACTCAAAATTTCCAATCAGCCTTCCAGCCTGTCACCCCGATGAAAGAGCATCAAGGCCTGTGTACTGGGACCTAAAGAATTTCACATCTTCCTATTTTATTTAATGGTATTTCAAAGCTCTCATTGAAACTCCCTTTTGGGTTCATCCCTGTGTTATTACATCTGATTTGCTTTCTAAATTTCCAATTCTTGACTTTTCCTTCTTCATTTGAAGTTCAAATTCTGTCAGCAGAACCTTAGTTTCTCCTCAATGTCCTCAGGTAGCAAGGAGACGTTGAGATACCTATCAGATCCGAGTTTATGATTCTATTTTTTAAGAACCCTTCTATATAATTTTTAAATGTATTTCCCAAGGATTATTCCTTGACTTTTATCTCCTCTTTTCTGACCAAAAAGGCAATCGTATCCATCTCTGCTTCAAAATTCACCTCTATGGAATAATTGGTATCTTAAATTGGTTATCTACAGGATTACCGTTTAACCATAATCTTCCTTAGCTGAAACCTTCAACCTGCCAGGTATTCAAACCTCTTTATGCTACCAAAAGCCAGGTAGACCACATAAGACTTCGCTAGGTATTCTAAACATGTCTGGTGAATTTCCTTTTTCACTTATATTGTTCTAACTACTGCACAGAATAAACCCATATGAATAAATCCATCCAGACTTAAAACCACCTTTTCCATGAAACTTGATATTTCACAGTTCAGCAAGAATATATCCTAGTCTTTGTAAGTTCCTTATAAAGCAATTCAAATACAGGGGCCCCTTGTTCTTATTGAACACACTGTCTAGTTCTTATTCTCAAGCCAGTTGGAAGAAACTCTCTCTCCTTTCTGTTCTCAAACTTAGTACAGGCCTCCTGCTGTGACACATCCACCCCTGTACTGCTTGCAGTGCAGTGCACATAGTACACATTTACATCCCATTTGGTAAAGAAAAGAAGTATCTAATTTTAGATGATATTTGAAATAGAAATTATTTAGCCTGTCTCATCGTATAACTCTTAAGCAAACTAGAGGAAAAAAAGAGGTTACCTATACAAACCTAGATAAGTATAATAGGATGATGGGGAGTGAGACAGGAGAAAGACAGACTGCCATGGGGCAGGGACCAAGTTGTATGTGGTGTGGAGCGAGGAAGGGAAGAGAGCCTGATCAGGAGTCTTCATTACTGCCAGCATATTTTC
>PVJS01052852.1:0-13480 GCA_004027185.1 Glis glis | reverse complement strand
CCCCGGTACCGCAAAAAAAAAAAAAAAAAGAAATGTCACTTTGGCCACAGAATGGAGGACAGATCATGAAGTGGTGTGCAGTTCCTGGGAGATGGGCAGGGGGCAGTGGCTGTTGTCAGTAACCTGGACATAAGTAGACAGCCTCTCCTGCTGCGGTCGTGTACCTCAGCCCTCATGATTCATGACTCACTCCTCTGAGGATGCCCTCATGCAATCAACAGTGTTACAGATGCATTAGTTAAATGCCCATTTTTACAATGATTGTCTACTAAAACAAATGACAAACTCCTTGCAGACTGAAAAAGAAAGCTGGGGATGTAGCTCAGTCGTAGAGCCCTTGTCTAGCATGTGTGAGCCTGTGGGTTTGATCCCCAGCACTACAAAAATCAATAAAACTGCTGGGCGTGGTGGCGCACGCTTGTAATCCCAATACTTGGGAGGCTGAGACAGGAGGATCGCAGGTTTGTGGCCAGCTACTTAGTGGGTCCTCTGCAACTGAGTGAGACCCTGTTTCCAAATAAAGAATAAAAAATAGGGCTGAGGGTGTAGCTCGGAGGTAGAATGCCCCTGGGTTCAATCCCCAGTTACGCAAAAAAAGAAATCAATAAAACTTTCTTTTCTAGCCAGGCATGGTGGTGCATGCTGTCATCTCAGTACAATGTTCAACAATTCCTGGGCATTATACCTCTGAGTTATATGCCCAGCCCTTTTTGTTTTTTATTTTGTTGTGGTTTTTTGTTTTGTTTTGTGGTGCTGGGGATGGAACCCAGGGGCATTCTACCTCCAAGCTACATCCCCAGCCCATTTTATTTTTTATTTAGAAACAGGGTTTCACTAAGTTGTTGAGAGCCTCGAGAAGTTGCTGAGGCTGGCCTCGAACCTGTGATCTTCCAGTCTCAGCCTCCCAAATACCAGGATTACAGGCATACGCCACCATGCTTGCCTTTATTTTGAAACAGAGTTCCGCCTAATTGCTGAGGCTGGCCTCCAACCTGTGATCCTCCAGTCTCAGCCTCCCAAGTACTAGAATTATAGGCACATACCACCATGCCAGGCTTAAATAAAAATTTTAAAAGGTTAAAATGGTAATTGTTATGCTAAATATATTTTGTTGCAATTTAAAAACAAAAACACTGGCTTGGCCAAGAATGCACCTTGCAGCCTTCTTAAGCAATCCCACAAGAGTTGGCTGAGCCACCCAGGCGCAGCCCACACACAGGAGAAAAGGTGGCCAAAACCATTCAACATACACTTACTCCTCCCCCCACCCCCAGCCCCACCTGGTGCCCAAACTGCAGGTCCTGGGGCTGGCTCTGCTGCCCACTTGCAATCTCTCCTCCCCTCTGTGGGCTTCGGTTTCCTCGTCCACGGCTCCCGGAGCAGGAGCAGGAGGCAGCTTGGGGCCCAGGCTTCTGCAGCTGGGCAGCCCTGGCCTGCAGCCTCACCACTTCCTCACAGCGGCCTCCGGCAATGTACCACGCTGGGGTGCTTATGGCCCAGCCCTGCACACCAGCTTCCTGCTAAACATGCAGATGTGCTCCACTCGGTCCACCTAACCCCCGCGACATTCCGAGAGGTGGGGACCCTTGCTCTTCCACTTCATAGAGAAGGAGAGGACAACATGACCCGCAGTCGTGCAGATGAGAAGCCAAGCCAGGATTTGAGTCCAACCAGTCTGACCAAACGGTGGCCTCTCACAGTCTGTCCTGGCATGTACAAGGCCCTCCCTAAATATTTGCTGAGTGTCCAGTCACCATGTGTCACTTGCCTGGTGACTCCCATCCAAAGCAGGACTCACCTTCTGCCCGGTGCACATGCTAAGAGAGGCGCCATGGAGAGATGGGTCCAGCTGAGAAGGTACAAAAGTCTCTTCCACCAGCCCACGTACCCCCAGTACGTTCCTCCCGAAGACCTCCCATTGGAACTTCACTCCTGTGAGGGGACTCCCCACTGAAACGGATGTCGTTGGTGTCCAGTAGTGCCCCACTGCCCACTGAATACTGTGTAGCTGTGGGGGAATCACCTGCCCTTTCTGATCTAGCTTCTTCTGAAAATAGGAATAGCATCAACTACGTTGTTGGCGTCCTTGTGAGGATTAACTGAAAGGACATATACACACAGTGCTCACCGTGGTGCTGGGCCTGTGCCCCCCACTGCAGAACAGCTCTATGCCACGTGTGCTGGGCCTACAGGAAGGGCACAGTAAATGGCGGCCATTGTTGGTACCATGCATGTACAACGTGTTACCGATGTCACAGGGCTCAGGGTAGAACCAGCGGGATGGCATGGTGAAGGTCTCAGTACAGCACCAGGCACAGTAGAGGTCAGAGCTCAGAACTCTGAGGGAAGGGTGCTGAAGGAAGGGACAGGTCCCCTAAAGAAGTCAGATGCTAACTTACCTCCTAACTCTACCCTAGGCCAGCCATGTCCCTAGGCAACCAGGATGGGGGGGTGGAGCCTGGACCAGGAATCGGAGTTCAATCCTGGCTCTGCAGTTGTCCCATCCTGTCACTGGGCAATCTTAGGCAAGTCAGCTACCTTTCTGGGCTGCAGTTTGCAGTCTGTAAGTTGAGGGTCTGAGCCCGCCTGCAGGAGTCTATGACTCAGGGAGCAGCACTTGGCTTTGCCTCTCTCCATATGGAACTCTCCACCCACACGAGAAGAGCACCCACGGTGAGGAGTCTCCGTGCGATTTGCCAGGAGCTGTGCCGGGCACTTTCCATGTCTTACCATGATCTTCCCCCCAGCATAAGAGGCACTGCTATCAACCTCAGCTTACAGATGGGGAGACGGAGGCTCAGGGGACTGGCAGGTCTCCTCTCGCCACCCCCAACCCCACCCAGCATGGCTAGTGCCTGACCAGGTGCAACCAGATAGGATCTGGTCAGAGGGAAGCTCTGCGGCTCCCTCACCAGGAAGCAAACCAGTCCTGGGGCAGACCAGCCCAAACCTTGAATTCTTAGGGCAGGGAGGGACTTCAGGCACTACACACACGCGCACACACACACACACACACACACACACACTTCACGAATGGGAATTGGAGGCCCAGCAGGAACAAAACATGTGTCTGGGGACCCACTCTAAGGCTGCCCGAGGCTGAGCTCCTTCCAGGAAAATGGCTACCAAGTCGCCCCCATTCCCCCTCCTGACGTGCCCACAAATCAGGGACAAAGGAAGCAAGTCCCGAGCTTTCTTTCCTCCGGCAGCCACTGGAGCCCCCATCCTGCTCCGCCCCTCTTTGTGTGGGCCAGAGGGGGAGGGAGATGCCTGAATGAACCTCAGATTTAATGAGGGGAAAGGGAAGGAGACGGGGCTGGGGAGAGGGAAGGGCGACGGGGCCTCCCGGCTGGGGTCTGACTGGCGCCCCTCCCCTCCACTGGCTGCTGCCCCAAAACAGAGCTGGCCGCCCCCCAGGTCCCCAACAGCAGGCGACCAGGCTCGCACACCCAAACCTCCCTCTATTCCTGGGTCTCCCAGTCCAAAGTTTGGCCCAGGTGGTCAGTGATGACGGACAGCAACCTCACTTGAAGGAGGCTTGGAAAGGGGAGAGGGGTCCTCCACAGCCCGCCCACGTCAGCTCCGGGCGCAGAGGGGAAGGGGGTTCCAGAGCTTGCTGGGGAAGTGCCCGGGAGTTAGCGCGAGCAGGGCTGCACAAAGCAGACACGGGCACAGAGAGACCGAGAGTGATGGGCAGACAGACCGACAGACGCCGAACCCTAGAGATACGAATCAGGCCAACGCAAATGGACAAACGGAGCCAGACGGACAGACTGACGGTCAGATCGCCAGCGGGACAGGGAAGGGCGCACGGCGGCCAGGGACCGGGACCAGACAAGCCACACAAAGACTCAGCGCGTCGGAGAGAGGCGAGCGACGCCGCCCGAGGACACCCCAAGTTGCGCGGGATGGGGTCGCAGCGCTCCGTCCGCCCGGCTCGGGCCTCGGCGTCCCGGTCCCGCAGGGCCCGGCCCAGGGCACCCCGCCCGGCGGCGCCCGCCCTCCCCCGGAACCCGAGCCGCGGCACCAGCTGTCCCCGCGCCCGCCGCGGCCCGAGCGGGGTGGCCGGGCGCCGCGCAGCCAGGGCGAGGAGGCGGCGCCGCGCCCAGGAAGACAAGTTTGCAGGAAGGGAAAAGAAGAAAGTACTGGAAGGAGGAAGACAGGACAAAGTGCGGCGCGGCGGGCACTCACGCAGCTGAGCAGGGAGCAGGCGCCCAGGCAGGCCCCCATGGCGGCGGCGGCGGCGGGCGCGGGCCCGGGGTCCCGTCCAGCTCCAAGCTCCGCCTGGCCCCGCCCCGGCCCGCCCGGCCCCGCCCCACCTGCGAAGCCGCTCGACACTTTCCGGCGGCGCTCGGGGCTCCCCGGTCTCACCTGGGGCAGGTGCGCGGGGCGGGGCCGTAGGGGAAGGGGGCGGGGGAGGATCCGAGCGCCCCGCGAGGCGCGCAACCCGACCCAGTTCTGACCCGGCTGGTATCCCGGTCCGCAGCGCGGGTTTGGCAATAGAGCGAGCTGGGTTTGAGCTCCAGCAAGGCCACTGTGTGACCTGGGGACACTGTCACTCCCGGAGGCGGGATCCAAGACCTGGCCGCCGCGACTCCTCGGCCCCTGGCGCGGAGCCTCCGCTCAGTACGCGGTGTGGGGTGATGAATGCCTGGATGCAGAAGCGTGGGCAAGTCACTTGCCTCTCTGAGCCTCAGTTTCCCCAGCTGTAAAGTGAGGGTCCGTACCTCATAGGGCCGTTACAACATACAGCATGTGCTTGATGAATCTAAGTCCCCTGTCTAAGCCCCCTGTCATCCCTGTCCCTCTGAGACCCCAGCCTCACACTCTTTCAAACCGGGTCCCTTCCATCCTCCTGTTCTTTAAACTACTGACTCCCGCGGAGTGTCTTGGGACACACACTCCCCATAGTCATGCCTGCTGGTGGCTCCTTGCTCTCTGGGGATGCCCAAACCCTGGCCCCTAGCTAAAGAGGTCAGGGGTGGGGGGTAGCTCTCCCTGGCAGATGTCCCCCTAGGGGTAGGTGTGAGAACCCCAGCAGAGAGCTCTGTTAATTAATATAGTTCACTCTCCAGTTTCTCCTCCAGCAGCTCTAGATAATGTTAGGGCAGGAAGTCGGCCTGCCTTTCAGCCGGCCCCTAGGGGCCAAAGATCCGGCCCAACTGCTTCCTTGGGTGATTCACAGGGCACCAGGCTTAGCCTTTAATCGAGCAGGGACTGTTCCACAAACACACACCCTGTGCTTTCCCTCCTCCACACTCTTTTTTCCCACTGTGGTACTGGGGATTGAACCCAGGAGCATTCTACCTCTGAGCTACACCCCCAGCCCCATTTTATTTTTTGTTTTGAAACAGGGTCTCACTAGGTTGCTGAGAGTCTCCCTACATTGCTGGGGCTGTCCTCTAACCTGTGATCCTCCTGTCTCAGCCTCCCAAGTACTGGGATTACAGGCATGCACCACCATGCCCGGCTTCCTTCACGATTTTGCCCCCACAATGCCCTGTTCTTGAAGATCCTTCTCCTTAACCCCCTTTATCCTTTTCAAAGCCTTGCTCATTTCCTGCACCACCTCCAATCTGATACCTGGCCCATGAGGAATGAGTACCCCCTGCTTCCGTTGTGCTTCAAGAGCTATGGGGCTCCCTATGGCCTCATGAGTAACTCCTGTGGCCTCATCACAAAGTCCCAGGAGGGTCCAAACTCTTCCACCCACATGGCACTGTTTGGGCCCCACTAGATAGCCCAGACAAGTAGATCAATTCCCCGCCCAATTTACAGATAAGGAAACCAAGGCTCAAAGAAGTGAAGTGACTAGCTGGACGTGGTGGTGCACACCTGTAATCCCAGTACTTGGGAGGCTGAGACAGGAGGATCGCAAGTTCAAGGCCAGCCTCAGCAACTTAGCAAGGCCCTCAGCAACTTAGCAAGACCTTGATTCAAAATAAAAAGGGCTAGGGGTGTAGCTCAGAGGTAGAATGCTCCTGGGTTCAATCCCCAACAAAGGAGGAGGAGGAGGAGGAGGAGGAGGGAAGTGACATGCTATAGGTAAAATGAGCCCTGCACAAACACTGGCTGTGATTACCATGGTTGAGTCCAGGCTACACAGCTCAGAAGGGGCAGAGCAGGAAGGCCACCCAGTGTGGCCTTGACTTCTGACCTCCGGTCTTGTCCCTGATAGCTTATGCCTTTCTGGAAAGGTGGGGGTGATAAGATCCAGTCTGCCTCTTCCTGTCCTGTAATACTTCATTCCTCCCCCTGTCGGAGTTGCTTAGGAGACTTTGAGCTGCCCACAGTCTGGTCTCTGGACACCCTGTCTCTAGCCCTGAGCACAGGACAGGGACCCGCACATAATGGGGCAGTAAATGTTTGTTGAATGCATGTCTGAACTTTTACCACCAACCCACCTTCCTCATTCTGCTGTGCCTGCCAGTCTGCTTCAAAAACAGCCCCCCCACACGGCCACCTTCTACCCCGCTGTCCCCTATACCTCAAATGCCACTAACCAGTCTGAAGTGAGTGCTCCTCACAGCTCCCGTCCCAGGGTCAGTCCCTTCTGCCCCAAGGACAGAATTTTCCATCCCGCACCCCCTTTCTTTCCATGACCTGGAAAGCACCGGAGACCCTGGGGGCGACACTTAGGATTCTTGTTCCACCCCAGCTTCCCACACTCTCTTCCATCCGGAGGGACACTTCATCTTACCTCCATCCCCTCCCCTGAAACAGGGTTGGCTATTCTATTAACATCACGGAGAGCCCCTCTAGTTTTAGGTTTTGAAATTACAGAGCAGGATAATACGCTGCCACCGTTCTGGCCTCCGAGACACAGGCCATCTGGCCTCTCACGTCCCCGCGCCACCCTGCAGACAACTCACCGAGTAGTTTTGTCCAGGCGGCAACCCATCCTCTTTCAGCCTCACGCTTCGCATCTGTAAAATGGAGATGAATGGTTTTGCTCTGTCTCGGGGGGCTAGCGAGGAGATGAGATGAGGAAGTGGTAGAGAAAGAGGCTCCACCGCTTGGCTCTCTGACCAGCCCTTCCGCCTTTCTCCCATCTTGAACCTCCTGTCCCTTACACCTCCAAAGACAAGATCACAATGAGCAGCTGTGTGACCATGCAAGTCACCGCCCTCTCCCAGCCTCGCTGAGGAGCCTGGATTCAGAATTCAGTTCTTCCACCCAATGCCTGTAAACTATGTCCTTTGGGAGAAACATGCAGGGGTCATTTGGTCCATCCCCCTGTGCCTATCACTCAGCCCAGACAGATGCTCAGCTCCCAAGCTAGTCCCTAGCTCTGGCTCCATGGGCCGCTCACCCTGAGGGGTCTCTAATCTGATCTCATTTTCAAATCTGCAATTCAGGAACAAAACCCTGTCCAAGCTCCCAATGCCCCCCAACTCCCCCCAATCCATCTTGCCCCTTCCCCTCTCACCAGCCTCCCATCCATGAGGACTCAGATGTGCTCCTGTTCAGGCCTCCTGTCCCCTGGGCCTTGCTGTCTGCACTGGCCTCTACTTCCTGCTTTTGACCCATTTACAGAGCAGGGCTGAGGCCATCCCTTATGAATATGCATGTAGGATAATGAGAGCTTGGGATTGGTGGTGCATCTGGGAAGAGGCATTCACATAATCAACATCCACCCTGCTTTCCCCACATAAACCCACAGCCAAGGCTGCCCTTTCTCCCAAAGGATGCATAGGAGTCTGGGGCAAAGACTGGGGGAAGAGCAATAATGATATCTACAGCAACCTGCTTTAGGTGCCTGGTACCCTGCTAAGAGCCTCTCTTGGAGGATGCATTTCTCAGGAAGGACCTATTTTCTCCATTTAGCAGAGAAGAAAATTGTTACTCCCAAGAAGTAACTCATACATAAATCATACACAGAATGTGCCCCGAATGGAACCCGGGTTTTCTCCGGAGGGTGGAATGCCACAGCTGGTGCTAACCCCTGCTGTCCGGATGTTCAGGGCCAAGCTGGGAGCTCTGAGCACGTGGTCATGGGGCCACATCTGGACCTCACGTGCCAGCAGATGAGCCTACCGTGGTGTTAGGTGACTGAGGCCTTGGGAAAGGACCCAGGTCCTGGAAGTGGCTCTATCCAGAAAGAACAGAGACAGGAGAAAGGTGTGCACACCGGTGCATGTTTGCACATGTGCGGGCACACACAGGGTGTCATGTGCATGGGCGGAAGCATGGCACCCATGTGTTGCCCCGTGTATGCACCTCAGTGCCACTTTTGCGCCTAGTTTTAACCAACAGTCACAGCAGGCCGCTGTGGGCCAGTGCTGGGGACGCAGGCGCACCCCTGCCCGCGTGGAGAGGATGGTCTGGAGGGCTCTGTCCCTACGCGTGAACACTCCGGGAATAACCAGCTCCTCTGTGGAAAGTGGCTAGGTGTGAGAGAAGGTTTGTGGTGAAAGTGGAGAAGGTGGACACGCGGGGTGGGGAGCTGTGGGATCCAAGGATTCCCAGAGGTCTCTGGGGCCTCCCTCACAGAGGTCAAGTTCTGCCGATGCACACGGGGGCAACGGGGTGGGGTGGGGGTGAGGTGTGTGCACATGGGTAATTGTGTGTGGTGTTTGCTATGTGGATACGTGTGGCTATGAGCATAGAGTGTCCACATGTGAATTTGGGACATGAGTAAATCATGTGTGTACGTGTGGGTTTGGTTTTTTGTTTGTTTGGTTTTGGTACTGGGGATTCAACCCAGGGGCATTCTATCTCTGAGCTACACCCCCAGTCCTTTTTTAATATTTTATCTTGAAACAGGTTCTCACTAAGTTTCTGAAGGTCTCACTAAATTGCTGAGGCTGTCCTGCGATCCTCCTGTCTCAGCCTCTCAAGTACTGAGATTACAGGTGCACACCACCACACCTGGCTATATATGTGGGGTTACATGTAGGTGTGTGGGTATGGGTGTGCACAGGTACTCAGCAGGGCCTGTTACTGTGAGGGAGGAAAATAAGTGTCATTTGGCCCATGCCTCACATTCATAAACCTAAAAAAATTTTTTTTTGTATGTGTGTGGCACCAGGAATTGAACCCAGAGGCATTCTACCTCTGAGCTACACCCTCAGCCTATTTTACTGTATTTTGCAATAGGGTCTTGCTAAGTTAACTGCACACTGACCTTGAACCTGTGTTC
Source organism: Glis glis (assembly GCA_004027185.1). Classification (NCBI taxonomy): domain Eukaryota; kingdom Metazoa; phylum Chordata; class Mammalia; order Rodentia; family Gliridae; genus Glis; species Glis glis. The sequence continues at coordinate 4,338 of PVJS01052852.1, read as the reverse complement.
TTCCTGCCTCAGCCTCTCAAGTACTGGAATTACAGGCATGTACAACCACACCCAGCCTCAAAAATACTTTTTTTTTTTTTTTTGGCGGTACTAGGAATTGAACCCAGGGGCATTCTACCTCCGGGCTACATCTTCAGCCCTATTTTTTATTCTTTATCTTGAAACAGGGTCTCACTAAGTTGCAGAGGGCCTCACTAAGTAGCTGAGACTTGACACGAACCTGTGATCCTCCTGTCTCAGCCTCCCAAGTACTGGGATTACAAGCGTGCGCCACCACGCTCGGCTAAAAATACATTTTTTAAAATGAAGCCAGGCACAGTGGCACACACCTGTAATCCCAATACTTGGGAGGCTGATACAGGAGGATCACAGACTCAAGTCTTAGAAACTTAGCAAGATTCTCAACAACTTAGTGAGACCCTGTTTCAAAATAAAAAATAAAAATAGGCTGGCAGTGTAACTTGGAGGTAGAATGCCCTTGGTTTCAATCCCCAGTACAAAATTAATAATATAAATAAATAAATAACAGATGTCCGGGTGTGGTGGCGCATGCCTGTAATCCCAGTACTTGGGAAGCTGAGACAGGAGAATTGTAGGTTTGAGGCCAGCCTCAGCAACTTAGGCCCTCAGCAACTTAGCTAGACCCTATTTCAAAATAAAACATAAAAAGGGATAGGGATGTAGCTTGGAGATAGAATGCCCCTTGGTTCAATCCCCAGTACCAAAAAAAAAATAAAGAGAGACAGATAAAGGAAAGAAGGAAGGAAGGAAGGAAGGAAGGAAGGAAGGAAGGAAGGAGGGAGGGAAGGAAGGAGAAAGGGATATACAGATGGATGGATGGATGGATGGATGGATGGATGGATGGATGGATGGATGAATGGATGGATGGATGGATAGGTGAATATGTGATAAAATAAGCTGAGGAGCCGGGCGTGGTGGCGCACGTTTGTAATCCCAGTACTTGGGAGGCTGAGACCAGAGGATCCGGGTTCGCGGCCAGCCTTAGCTACTTAGTGAGGCCCTCTGCAACTTCATGAGACCCTGTTGTGAGTCTCTCAATTGCATTGCATTGGGGGAGGGGGTTAAAATGTTAACTTTATAAATAAAAAACATGTGAACACACTATGACTGTCCTATTCAGGCCTTTCTTCGTTTTTCATTCATGAGGAGCCTCAAAAAAATAAAATCAGAAGTGGACTGGGCCTCTCTCTGCCTGAGTGTCCCTGCCCTGCGGGGTGCACATGTGGGTTTGCACACAGGCGCCTGTGTTGGGGTTGTGAGCACACGTGGGTGGATCAGGCCGATATGCACATGAGGGTGCACACCGCGCCCCAGCCTCCTGGAAGCCCCCATGAAGCCAGCACCGTTCCTGGGGTGAGGGGCATGTCTTGGGGCTGAGGAAAGGCAGCCACAAGCCCCAGGGCAGCCTTGGGGACCAGGAACTCTGTCATCTCAGGCTTGGACACGCTCAGGCCAAGCGGCGTCCCCGGCCAGCAGCAGGAGTGTGGGTGGTTGAAACAGGGATTTCCTGGAGGAGGACCGGGTGAAGGCAGGGCGTCCAGAGCCCTCCTGGGGCCCCGTGGATCCTCTCTTTCTCCCCATTCCTTCGTCACCTCCTGCCTAGGTCGCTCATCCTCCTGCTCAGTGTCTACCAGCCCAAGTTGCCAGCATCCTATCCTTGTTCAGAAGGGGAAACTGAGGCCTGGAGGGAGTGGAGCTGCCTGGGCCCCATAGTAAGTCAGCAGCAGCACTAGCCCTAGGCCCGCAGGGATCGTGCAGCAGGGGGACCCAGGCCCCACACAGCCTGGTAGTGAAGCCCAGAGACCCCTCCCACCTGGGCAGGTCACATACGGGATCCAAGGGGCCAGGTGGGCACCAGCAACAGCACGTGGCTGAGCAGCAAGGCTCGGTTCTTATCCCAGCTCTGCATGGACCCTGTCAGAGTGACCCGGAGCAGCTGCCTGCCACTCTCTGGACCTCAGTTTCTCCATCTGTAAAATAAGTAGTTTGAGCCAGGCGTGTTGGCACACACCTGTAATCCCAGTACTTGGGAGGCTGAAACAGGAGGATCACAGATTGGAGGACAGCTTCAGCAGCTCAGCGAGGCCCTCAGCAACTTACTGAGGGCCTCAGCAATGTAGCAAGACCCTGTTTCAAAATAGAAAATAAAATAGTCTGGGTGTGGTGGCACACACCTGTAATCCCAGTACTTGGGAGGCTGAGACAAGAGGATCACAGGTTCGCGGCCAGCCTCAGTAACTTAGTAAGGCCCTCCTCAACGTAGTGAGACCCTGTTTCCAAGTAAAAAATGGAATAGGGCTGGGGGTGTAGCTCAGAGGTAGAATGCCCCTGGGTTCAATCCCCAGAACCACCACAACAAAAAAGCCAGTCTCAACAGCTTAGTGAGACCTTGTTTCCAAATAAAAAATAAAAAACAAGCCGGGCATGGTGGCACATGCTTGTAATTCCAGTACTCGGGAGGCTGAGACAGGAGGATCGCAGGTTCGCAGGTTCGTGGACAGCCTCAGCTACTTAGTGAGGCCCTCTGCAACTTAGTGAGACCCTGTTTCCAAATAAATAATACAAAATAGGGCTGGGGGTGTAGCTCGGAGGTAGAATGCCCCTGGGTTCAATCCCCAATACCACAAAAAATAAATAAAAATAAAAATAAAAAACAGGGCTGGGGGTGTAGCTCTGAGGTAGAATGCCCCTGGGTTCCATCCCAGCACCATAAATAAATAAATAATAAAATAGGGCCGGGGGTGTGGGCTGAAGGTTGAACGCCCCTGAGTTCAATCCCCAGTAGCAAAAAAATAAAATAATGCATGGTTTGAACTACAGCAGCGGTGTTCACACATGTTTTGAAGCAGAACCCCTGAGCAGATGCGAGAGAAGCTGCGTGGTCCACGCAGGCGAGGCAGGTGGGTCTTCACCACTCCATCCCCCTTACACCATGGAGAGTTCCATCAGACTGAACATCCTGTGGCTGAGACCAGCACAGAATCAATCCTGGCTGGGCCTCTTCCCAGCGCACCGGCCCCGGCCAAGCTCTCTCCAAGCCTCAGCTTGCTCATCTGTAGAATGGGAGCAGCAGGGCCAACCTCTTAGAGCTGCGTGACAATTAAGCGAGATAATTCATGTCCAGTACTTAGCACACTGTGACCGTATTACGACTTCAAGCGACAGTGACTGTTACTAGTACTTACTACTAGTTAACCCCGAATGAGGACACGCAGGAACCCCCGGCTTCACCAGCCCTTGAATCTGTTGTTCCAGACCCCAGAGCCTATGCGTTTGGGCAGCTGCTGCCCCCAATTCTTCAGCCCCACCTCCCTCCGCAGCTGCTTCAGAACAGCTGGGCATGCAGGGGCTGCTGAGAGGCTGGGCCGGCCGGGCCGGGGAGGGGAAGCACAAGTTCCCTGTAATCAGGCCAGGCCTCAGAGCAGGATGACCTAGCCCATAGCAGGCCATCATTACATCCCCGCCCCTGTGCAGCCCGAGGCCCTGACCCAGCTGCAGAGAGAAGCAGCAGGTATTTAGCCAAAGCCTTTCATTCCAGGGAGCCCCCTCAGGCACTCCGCAGGGCTCCCAGGCTCAGGGAAGGGTGCCTGGCCACACAAGCAGGAAGGAAAGTCGGCCAGAACCCAGGGCCGCACACACCCAGCAGGCCGTGGCCAGCCCTGTCCTCAAGAGTCCTACAGCCTCTGAAATGAAGGGAACTCAAACCCACCTCGTGTACAGCCCGGCATGGAGGCGCGCGCCTGCAATCCCAGTACTCGGGAGGCTGAGACAGGAGCATCACAGGTTTGAGGACAACAAACCAGTGACAATAAATCTCAGCAAATTAGTGAGACCCTCAGCAACTTAGTGAGACCCTGTTTCCAAAGAAATAATAATAATAAAAGGGTTGGGAGGGGTGTAGCTTGGAGGTAGTATACCCCTGAGTTCAATCCCCAGGAGCAAAAAAAGAAAAAAAAAAACTCAGCTCATTTCAACGCTGTACATACAATGAAATATTATCCCACTTTAAAAAGTAAGGAGATCCTGACCCATGCTACGACACGGATGAAACTTGAGGACATTTTACTAAGTAAAAAAGCCAGTTACTAAAGAGCAAAAACGGTATGGTTCCACTCACAGGAGGTCCCCAGAGCAGTCAAAGGCATACAGACAAAAAGTAGAATGGCAGCCGGGTATGGTGGGCACACTTGTAATCCCAGTACTTGGGAGGTTGAGACAGGAGGATCCAGGTTCATGGCCAGCCTCAGCTACTTAGTGAGGCCTTCTGCAACTTAGTGAGACCCTGTTTCAAAATAAAGAATAAAAAATAGGGCTGGG
>PVJS01052851.1:0-13481 GCA_004027185.1 Glis glis | reverse complement strand
ATGAAGTGTCTATTCATTTCAGTTGCCCACTTCTTGATCGGATTGTTTGTTTTCTTAGTGTAAAGTCTTTTAAGTTCTTTGTATATCCTAGATATTAGACCTCTGTCAGAGGGATAGCTTGCAAAGATCTTTTCCCATTCCGTAGGCTTTCTCTTTAAGCTCTTGATGGTTTCCTTTGATGAGCAGAAGCTTTGTAGCTTAATGCTGTCCCACTTATTAATTCTTGTTTTAATTTCCTGTGCTTTGGAGGTCTTGTTGAGGAAGTTTCTACCTGTGCCTATCTGTTGGAATGTTGGACCTATGGCTTCTTCTAATAATTTCACAGTCTCTGGTCTAACTTCCAGGTCTTTGATCCATCTGGAGTTGACTCTTGTGCAGGGTGAGAGGTAAGGATTCAGCTCCATTTTTCTACAGGTAGATAACCAGTTTTCCCAGCACCATTTATTGAAAAGACTGTCCTTTCTCCAACGTATGTGTTTGGCGCTTTTGTCAAAAATCAATTGGCTATAAGTTTGTGGATTTGTTTCTGTATCTTCTATTCTATTCCACTGGTCTATGTGTCTGTTTTTGTGCCAGTACCATGCTGATTTTATTACTATAGCTCTGTAATATAATTTGAAGTTAGGAATTGTGATGCCTCCTGCATGATTCCTATTGCTGAGAATTGCTTTAGACCCAGAATTTATCCACTTTTCCACCTAACAAATCTGTTCTAAACCAGATATTGAGCCTCTGATATAGTGACTAAAGCCAGAGGCAGAATCAGCGCTAAAGCCAGTGATCCTGATCACCTTTGTCTACCTTCCTTCTCAATATCTTTTTATAACTGTATTGTAACCCAAATTCTTCCAGTTCTCTAATGTAATTAGAATAAAAATGTAATTAGAATTATCTGCTTGTCTCATAGTTAATTTGTCCACACTAGTGCTACTCTGAAAAAAGTCTTTCTAAGAAAATGCACTAGATTGTTCTTTGCCTGAATTATAGAGATCACTGGAGGGGGCAGGCAAGCATGTATACATTCCTGTTTCTTGAACACTCTTTATGTTTTGTTAAGGTATAGCTACATTTATGTCATCAGAGCTATAAGAAGTAAGTTAAAATAATGTATGGAAGAGCCGGACACGGTGGCACACACTTGTAATCCCAGTACTTGGGAGGCTGAGACAGGAGGATTGCTGGTTCACGGCAAGCCTCAGCAACTTGTGAGGCCCTCTGCAACTTAGTGAGACCCTGTTTCAAAAATAAAGAATAAACTAGGGCTGGGGGGTGTAGCTCAGAGGTCAAATGCCCCTGGGTTCAATCCCCAGTAACGCAAAAAAAAAATAATGTATGGACGCATCTAACCCAGTACTGAGCATGTAGGGAGTTTCTATCTAGTTACTCCCAGATACTCCCCAATCTGAAGGCCAAATTTTTAATCCAGTTATTTTTCTCTAAAACAACTTCAACTAAAATCATCATATCTTTTCTGTTTCTTAATGGGAAAAATGAAGAAAGAATGGTAGAAAAAAACAGATTATGTTGTGTTTAACAATACCCAATCCAAGTCAAAAGAAGTGAGACAGTAGCTATGGACACTGCTTCAAGTGATATCCAGGATAACGAAGAATTATGGCAACTGCAAATGAACTTGAATAAGTATTCATGATATCCAGTTTTGGATTACCAGAGTCAAACTTTATGCTCCCCTAACAACTGTAACTTATTTCTTACATATGTATAGTATAAGAGTTCTATTAATAATTGATAGCAAAAGTATATAATTTTATTAATGAAAATAATGTGTGTGATTAAATTGTATGACTTATGATAATGAAAACATAAAATAGCATATTCATGCGAATGTAGACTGAAATTAGTATAATATGGGTAGAGTAAAATTCAAGTTATTGTTTTAAAGAATGAAGACTATTAGCAAATTCCAAGTTGAAGATAAGGCATGACAAGTAAGAGTCTGGCAGATTTTACACTCCTTTTTATTTACCTTTTTGTTTTTGGCCATCAAATTACTATTCTAAATAGATCATTCTAAGCTGATATTTTTTTCTGTTCTTAATACCCTAAACAAGCTTTTCATTTTCCATGTGTGTGTTTTCATTAGCTTAAAATTTCTCCAATCTATACAGCCAGCCTTTCTACCTCACCAGTACCTCCACTCCACCACTATCCTTGGTCATGTTTCTAGGACTTGTATTTGGTATTTCTTTGAACCTCTCTTGTGATTTCTACTATAAAGTAACTTTGGAACACTGAGTACCAGATGCCAGTCACTTGGCAGATACTGATAATGTTTCAAGCAGTCTTCTGATGAAGCTATTGAGTCAAACAGCCCAATGTCACAGCACAGTAAAGGGTGAAACCAAAAATTCAGATCAGACCTTTTTGATTTCAAAACACTCTCCTATATAGCATACCATTGACTTTGAAAAAAATGTTCATAAGTCCAAATGGAATGATAATCAGTTTGAGAAATGCTAATGGAAATCAATTATGTACTTTCCTATAACTCTATCAGTGGCATGAGAAGTATATGTTAACTAGATTTGGGGTTTACAACAATGAAGAGTACTGACAAAGTCTCTGTTTCATGAGATTTTATTATTATAGGGGAGACAGCAATAAAAATGATTTTAGAAAGTGATAGATGAGGAAGGCTGAGACAGGAGGATCTCAGATGGGAGGCCAGCCTCCGCAATTTAGCAAGACCCTGTTTCAAAATAACAAAAAGGGACTGGGGGCATAGCTTCGAGGTGGAATGCCCCTGGGAACAATCCCCAGTACCAAAAAAAAAGTGATAAGTGACAGGAAGATGATAGAACAGGACAATGGCAGCAAGTAAAGGTAGCCATAGATTCCTAATGTTGGGGCCAGGGAAGCCTCTCTGAGACCTACATAATTAGGAAAATTCAGCCATGAAGTTATGTAGGGAGAGTTTTGCAAGCAAAAGGCACACAAGTCAAATGATTGGAAATAAGAGAACGTTTGGAGGATTTGAGAAACAAGCAGGAGGCCTGTGCAACTGGAGAGAGTTCTGTGTAACAGTGAGCCAAGAGGACATGAGAGGCCTGGCGTGGTGGCGCACGCTTGTAATCCCAGTACTTTGGGAGGCGGAGACCGGAGGATCCGGGTTCACGGCCAGCCTCAGCTCTCTCTCTCTCTCTCTCTCTCTCTCTCTCTCTCTCACTCCCCCTGTCTCTCTCTCTCTCTCTACTTAGTGAGGTCCTCCGCAACTTCATGAGACCCGGTTTCAAAATAAAGTATAAAAAATAGGGCCGGGGTGTAGCGCGGAGGTAGAATGCCCCTGCGTTCAATTCCCGGTACCGCAAACAAAAAAAGAGGACATGAGGTCTGAAAAGACCGCAGCCAAATTACACAGAGCAGAGCAAGAGGCTTGGGTTTTATGTTAATCTCAACATGAAATCATCGGAAGGCTTTAAGCAAGGATCATCTATGTGTTTTTAGAAAAGATTCTGAGAATGGGTAAAGGATGAATTATGGGGGTCGGGGGAAAGAATGGGCAAAGGGAGATGGTGAAGAGGTTGCTCTAACAGTCCAGCCAAGAAATGACGAGAGCTGGAAGCAAGATGGGGGACAGGGGAAAATTGACATGGATTTGAGCTTGTGTTAGGGAGGTAACGTCAACAGAGCAGATGTGGGGAGTGAAGAATGGCCACTAGCATGGTTTAATTCTTTCTTCTTCCTCCAAAACTCATGTTGAAACTTAACTCCCAAAGCAACAGGATTGTGAAGTGGGGCCTAATGGGAGGTGTTTAGGTCAGAAGAGCTCTGCCCTCATGAATGAATTAATGATAATGCTATAAAAATGGCTAATAGGATTAGTCTCTGTCTCTCTGTCTCTGTCTGTCTCTCTCTCTCTCTCTCCTCCCTCTCTCTCTCCCTTCATGTGAGGAACAGCATTCCTCCTCCCCTCAAGAGGATACAGAGTGCACGGTGCCATCTTGGAAGTAGAGACTGTCTTTAACAGACACCCAAACTGCCAGCTCTTTGATCTTTTATTCCTCAGCCTCCAAAACTGTAAAAAATAAATTTTCTATTCTAAATTACCCAGTCACTTCTGTTGTGTTATAGCAGCACAAACAGACCAAGAGGAAACTAGGAAGATTCTTAGTCCTAGACATTGGAGCCAAATAAACTTGAATTCAAATCTAGGCTATGTCATGTACTAGCTCTGGGCCTTTGATCAAGCAATTCACTTTCCTCTGCAAATTGAGACAATATTCACCTTCATGTATGATGAGTAGGCTGATTTAAATAATAGTAAAACAAATCATTAGCATAGTACCAAGTACAGAGTAACTATTCACTAAAGGAAGATATTAGAATTAATATTATCTTTACTTGAAACCAAAAAGCACCAATTTTTGCTGGGAATCATGATTGCTTTGAATTTGTTAAATTGTCTCAAGTCTGTTAAAAACAGAATTTTAAAAATCAGAAATGAAATGTCATGCATTAAATATTGATTGATGGTCACTTTCTACAAACAAAAATTATAGAAAGAACAAAAAAATTAAAAATACATAAGAACTAGTACTTAATCTTGAAGACCTCAAAGGCTGGCATAGGAGATGTAGGTAAAACTTACTCAAACATGAGTTATATACAACTGTGTAGTTATATACGAACAACCATGGCTGCATATTGTATGGGTGAAGGTGCATGTATTTTAGATTAAGGAAAGAAATGTTGTTAGAGAATGCCCATAAGGAAGAGTTTTTCTTGGGTAGTACTGAAGAAAAAAGAATAAAAAACGAGAGATCATTCCAAGTTAAGTGAACATCATTAGTAAAGAGAGCAGAGAGAAAAGTACATGACATGTTTCCAGTGTCTCTAGGCTGAGGGTAGACCAGCAAAGAGCAAAGGGGTGAGAGATTGGACGAGAACCCCGCCCTGTTCACATTTGCTGAGCTCCAGGGTAGACTGAGGCAGGATTGGTGAAGTGTTTTAAAAGCCAGGCCATAGAGTTAAAAGTTATTTCTACAGCCAGTGCAGTGTCAAAGTTATCAGAGTTTTGTGCACGGTCAAATTTATATTTTAAATATATTACCCCTTTGGCTTTTGAAGCTTAACTCAGAGTAAAAGCTAATATAGCAGAGAAATGAATTCAGAAACCGTGGTTGTTGTTTTTTTAATGGAGGTGGAAGTTGTGCACACTTGATAATTATGACACATATAGAGTTTTTATTGTGTTTTATTTTTTCCTCATAACCAGTCATGGGCAAAGTCAAGGTCAAAAACACAAGTCAGAGACATAAGCTCAAGCCACAGCTCTGGATTCTCAGTTCAATACTTCATGCAGCTAAATAATGTGAAGACGTGCCTGGATGCTGCCTGATAGTGGAAAGGTTCTATTTTTATATGTAAAAATTACCTCTATATGCACAAAATAAATTAAAAGACCTGTGCCACTTTAATCAATCTGTATTGCTAGAACTAGGCTCTATAGCTATTAAAAGACTTCTACTTTCCGAGACTTCCTTGTGCCATGCAGCTTAGTCACGCCTCCTTGAGCACATGGGGGCACGGATAAACTTTAAAAGGGAAAGAGGAATATGCCTTCACTGGTTTTGTAAACACAGCAGCCTCTGTGTTTGCCCTAAAGGGAGAGATCTGCCACTTTGTAAGTTAAGCCTGAGTGAATTGCAGGGCTTCTAGACAGATCCTCAGGAAAGGAGTCGGCAAAGTTTTAAAATAAACTCATTACCCTCCTTCCAGAGCACAGGATGTATAGAGCAGCTGGCTATTTGGGAAGAGAGGCCGAAAGGTTCAAACAGGATGGTGTGTGCCTTTTGTGATCACTGAAGTCTGCAGTTGTAGCATCATACAAAGAACAGTTTTTAAATTGAAGAATCAAAATTAAAGTCGTCAGAGTGCTTTGTCCAAGGTCGAAAAGCTAAGTGGAAGACCTTGGACTGCAACTGTGGCCACATGATGGCGCTGGCAGGGATATTTTTTTTTTCACTTCAAATGTTAGGAGAGCAGGAGAGGTGCCTCTGATTACATGACCCCACCTATGCTGAAAAGTCTATCTTTACTGTGTTTCCCCTTCTTGCTTAAAAAATGTATTCTTTACAATCTCCAACTAAATTTCCTATAATACATTTATGCATTCACTCATCAAACATTTTTAAGCATCTATGAGCTAAGAAATTCCCAAGAAGTTCAAAATTGGAAGAGAGAAGAGGAAAGAACAATATCAAAATTGTAATCAGCAAAGAGTAGGGGAAACACATCGGTTGCTATTTAAATAACAAGGGACACATTCACAAAATGAAACGATAAACACTTATCCTTGTCCTTTAAATTGCTGGAAACATATTGCTTAAGATTTTGTGAAGCATACTGAAAAAAAAATAAAAAACAAGTTCTAGACCCTGACATATTCAGATTCATTTCCTAACCTTAATACACATGAAATGAGATATCCCTCAAAACACCTCCTGGTCTGCCAAAGTTTGAAATTCTCATAATTTGAGACATTAAGTTATTAGGACACAAAGGCAGAAACACAATTTAAAACAAGTGAATCTTGGTTAAAATCTCATTAATTCACTAGCAGTATTCATTTGCTTATATGAAATTGTTGATACATCAGACCCTTCAGGCATTAATGATGAAAAAGGTGACCTCCGTGAGCACTTGGACTGTGGACAGATTTGTCTTCAACACTCTTCCCTGATGTCTTTAAAAGGAGTTCTCAAGAGTTAGCTGCAATAGCAGCATGACAAAGGCTCTTTGAAATTAATCAGTTTCTAGAAATCATGCCCTCTAGAGAGACAGGAATAAACAATATGCCTGTCCGTTCCCTCAAATCATACAAATACAAATGACCATTAAACTAAACCACTTGAATTTAAAATCCACTTGCCTCATCCTAATTAAATGTCATTTCAGTTTTTATACAAAATTCACTTTGGCCTGATATCATAAAACCTTGGAGTTATGAATAACTTACTATTTACCTGAGAGACACTGGAATAGCACAAAGCTTTCAAGTTGTTCTCAATACTTTTTTCTTCTTACTTTTTCCATTTCAAATGAAGCCAACAAAGAACATTTTACAAGGAAAAAAAGCATACTTCTGTTCAATGCAACATACTCAATAACATATATATATATATGTGTGTGTATGTGTGTATTTATATATAATATATATTTATATATATATAATTAAGACATCATAATTTTGTCTGAAAATTTTGAAAGTTTCTGATGATTTTTGTGTATGACACCTTCTTCAAAGCCTTCAATTCTTTAAAACCTCTTCCCTTGGCCAGGCGTGATGGTGCACGCTTGTCATCCCAGTACTTTGGGAGGCGGAGACAGGAGGATCCGGGTTCGCGGCCAGCCTCAGCTTGCTCTCTCTCTCTCTCTCTCTCTCTCTCTCTCTTCTTAGTGAGGCCCTCCTCAACTTCGTGAGACCCGGTTTCAAAATAAAGTATAAAAAATAGGGCCGGGGGCGTAGCGCGGAGGTAGAACGCCCCTGCGTTCAACCCCCGGTACCGCAAAAACAAACAAACAAACCCCCCAAAAAAAACCTCTTCCCTTAAGAGTTGAATAACAAAGGTAAGATATGTTACACTTGATGGAAAGTTAACTTTTGGTCATTAACACTTTTCTCTGTTTTCAGGGAGAGGCTTGTTCAAGTCCTCTGCTGAGCATGAGTATGTCTCTGATGAGGAAAGAATTGAAGCTTCCACTGAGTGATGAAATACAGCGGCAGCCACAGGGCCTGAGCTCAGACTGGACATCAGACATAGACCAACAGACACCAACCAACCAGCACTGTCTGGGAAAAGAAAAGAAAAAGAGCAAGAGCCACGTTGCACGCTTACATTTCCAGTGTCTCTAATACATCGGGAGCTTTCCCCAATGCTGCACTTATAAGGCCCTGTTTACGTTCTTCTTGCTTCATCGACCCGTTAGCCTAATCCCTGTCTTCTCTAGCACTTTGTAGACCTTATTACTAACAAATAAGTTTCACAAAGTTTGGCTCACAGATCGCCTGTATCAGAATCATGTGGGAAACCTGTTAAAAATACAACACTTACTGAGAGTGGAGCTGAGAAATCTTTATTTTAAAATAGTACCTTGAGCGATAGCGATTTTTCCCCAATCTAAACGTGGATAACCATTCATTTAAAACACAATAAATCTTTCTTCCAGAACTTTGTATCAAGGCTTAAGCCACAAAATCCAGACCAATACTGTAGTGGATTCTCAGTTCAATGTTGAGGTTCCCTGGTTCTCTCTCTTTTTTTTTTTTTTTTTTTTTTTGCAGTACCAGGGATTGAACCCAGGGGCGTTCTACCTCTGAGCTACACCTCCAGCCCTATTTTTTATTCTTTATTTTGAAACAGGGTCTTACTAAGTTGTGCAGGGCCTCACTAAGTAGCTGAGGCTGGCCGCGAACACGGATCCTCAGGTCTCAGCCTCCTAAGTACTGAGATTACAAGCGTGCGCCACCACGCCTGGCTTCCTGGTTCTCTTTTTAAGATGTTAAAGTAAGGCAAACTTAAGTTCAGTTGTGCCTCAATCTCTTCACACATGGAACAGATAAATCAATCAGTACTATCTCATATGGGTCGGGTTATTCCTCCTTCTTTAGGATATAAAACTCTATGAAAGCAGTGTCCAGAAAAAACTAATTAACTCTGTATCCTCAGCACTTCGGCAGTCACCAGCATGAACTAGTTGCTCAAAAACATATTTGAGTTTGCAGTAGAAGTTAATTTGAGGAAATATGTACCTAAATTATAATGGAACTTGAAAAGTAAACTGATCTATTATTATTATTATCATTATAATTTTAAATATGAGAGAATTCAAAATAAGGTAAATTGTTAATAATTGGTAGACTCTGGTTTTCTTCTTTTAGGAACAAAAATAAAGAAAGATCAAATTTTATTCACAAAAGCATATCTCAGTTTAGCAAAGTAGAAAGGTGATTCTAATTCAGAGAAGAAGCATTGTCATGTAAAAAAAATCATATAATTAGGCTGTAACTTTCCTCAGAAATGAATTCTTTAAAAAGTATGTATAAGAGCTTGGAAATTTCTTCTTTTATGAATAGTTTAGATTTAAAACTTCCTTGAAATAAAATCAGAATTATACAAACTAGCCTTTTATTAATGGCTTAGAATATTTTTAACGAAAAGTTATTTCACCTTTCCAGATAAATGAACTATGTGTGGCTGCATTGCTAGGAATTCTCAAACAGAGCCAAATGGTATCCTTGAAAAAGGCCATTGTTCCATCCAAAGTTACCATGAGGCCCACCTTCTACTGCCTTCTGTTATCATCAACTCACTCATGTACCTTTATAAGTCTCTGTCCAAACACTATCTATTTAAAGAAGCCACTCTGGCTTACTTAGATAAAAATAATAACTCACCCTTCATTTCTTTTACGTCTTACTCTTGTTTATTTTCTCCATATCATTGATCACGATTCATTATCATTATTCCTTTCTATTAATTGTCTGTTTTCTTACAGAACACAATATAAGCAGAAAATCTGGTCCAATGGGCCACTTAGACCACAAGCAGACTACTGATTCAAGTCTTAGGGAAGATTGTAAAAAAGACAACATTTGGGGCAAAGATAGGTTTGGACAAGGAAGGGTCAGGACTGGTATTGGACAGTGATAGATTTGTAGATGTGGTGGCCTCCAACAGGATGTTGGTAGTACTGAGAGCTACATGAAAGGAACTTGTGAATCTCAAAACCTAAGCAGGCATTTCCAAAAATGTGTTTTCTGAAATGTTTTGGAGAAAAAAAATCAATAAAGCATTTAAGTTGGCAAAATAAGAGTAGGAACTATTTCTCCAGCCCACATCCTTTCTTTGAAGCACACATTAAGGACTAACACACCAAAGACTATGAGAAATCTTAAATAAGCCTCCTCATGTGATTATCTATTGTTTTCTAAACTTAGTTCATCAAGTATGCTTCATTTTCTCCACATCACATGCATTAATAATGAGTGTAAAATAAGAAACTCTAATAAGAATTCAGAATTATAGCAGGTTTAGCAATATGGAAAATGAATAAACCCCTTGCAGAAATAGCATGTCAACAGTGGCTTTGCAGTAGGAAAAAAATGCCCTTTCATCTATAGGTACCTTTGCAAACTCAGGTCAGTGAGCTCGAGGTGTAGCTCGAAGGTAGAATGCCTCTGGGTTCAATCCCCAGTACCACACACAAATAAAATAAAATAAAGTCATGTATATTAGTTAGGGTTCTCCAGAGAAAGAGAATCAATAAAACTGATATAAAGATAGATGGAGATAGAGAGATAGATGATAGATGATAGATAGATAGATCGATAGATAGATGATAGATAAACAGATTTATAATGCGAATTGATTCAATCCAGGCTGAGAAATTCCACCTTTTGCTGTCTTCACAATGGAGAACCAGTGGTGTAAGTCTAAGTAAAAGGCTGAAGTCCAAGACTGGATTCTGATGTCCAAGGATGAGAAAAGATGAGTGTCCCAGGACTTTCTGCCTTTCTGTTCATTCAGGGTCATAGAACTATTGGATGGTACCCACCATCTTGAATGAGAATAGATCTTAATCAATTTATGCAAATCCCAGTCTCTTCTAGAAGCACCCTCACAGATATACACAGGAATGTTTTACTACCTACCTAAGTTTCTCATTACCCAATCAGGTTGACATCTACAATTAATCATCACTTAAACTGGGGTCCGTGAAGTAATTGGCTTTATTTCTTTGATATTGAAAACAGATTATTTTGATTCATGTTCAACCCAAAACTGGAGGAAAACCTAGAAAAAAATTGCCAATATGTATCTGTCCAAAAGTCACTTTGGAAAATATCAATTTAAATGACCTCTTCCTCACTAGGTCCTGACACTAAGAAAAGGAAATGCTAATATTCTAGGAGAGACCTAAGCCTGAGCCAATAAATCTCTGCTGTGTCCCTTCCCAGTTCCTTACCGTCAACCTTGATGGGTCTTTGAAGTCAGCGTAGGGATGGAAATGGTGCCGTGTCGGAAGCTGCAGCAGCAAGAGCTCCAGATGTTCTGACAGGTGGTCTCCAGGAAGGCTTCACTATCAGGGCAATTAATATGGATGTGACCTTCATCCTGAAATGAGCCAAAGATGCTTTTTGATATTTCCCACATTTCAGGTCTGAGACTATTTCACAGCAGTCAAGATCAGATAGAACAAACCTATTAAGGCTCCCTGGTTTCAAATATACCATGTGTTGAAAGGAGAGAACATTTATCATGGAAGGTCTAAACTACTTTAAGTTTTTTCTTCCATAAATAACAAGATCACATCTAGATTTCTCCCTCCATGTAACACATGGATACACACACGCACACACACACACACACACACACACAAACACAAACACACACACATCTACAAATCTGTGTATACATATGTGTATTCCTTCCCCTACTTCACAGTTTTGTTCTAATAATATAGAATTTTATTTAGAGTTACATATTATTCTTTATCTAATGGAGTTTACTTAGAATATATTTAACCACTTTGACTTAAAATACACCACTCATATTTCACGTTTAACTTCAATGTTACCCTCTCCAAAAATGTTTCTTTAGCTTATTTTTATCTTAACTGGTACTTTCTCTGGGGTTCCAAAGCATCTCAGAACTATTTATGTGTCTTGGAGACCTTATTGCATTACATTGAACTGTGATTATGTATACTATTATATAAAGATTTTTTCATAGGACAAGATTTTTCATAGAACTATATTCCCAGAACTAAACACAATGTCTGAAACATATGATATTCTCAATGCTCCTTAATTAAATTCATCCTAATCTAAGCCTGTGTACATAGTTAAATAGTAACCTATTAAGACAAGACTGTTAATACCTAAGAGGGAACTGTCAAGTGAAAAATACAATGAATTAATTTACTAATTGTAATTCTATGTCCATGAAAGAGATTTCTGGTAAACCCACATTTGACTTATATTTTCAAGTAAAAATGGTTACCTGATAAAATATATTTAAAAATAAAATTAAATGTAATTTATTACTTTGGCAGGCTAAATATTAATTTTTATTTTATGGTATGGAATCCATAATATTGTATCAAAACCAAACAGTATAATTTTTGTTTGAATTATTATTCCTTTGATCAAACATTAAGTACAATAGGGTTAAAAGAGGAATCTGATTTCTCACATGTTTTTCATAACTTTGAACATATTATCTCAAGCAAGTATACTTACTATCACCAAAAATGTGATATTTACAAATGATTTATATTTGGCTTGCAGCTATCTTTTAAAATTATCTATTTCATTTCTCTTGAAACACCTATCCTGGCTTTTCACAGTTGAAATAATCACGCTCAAAGAAGGACACTCTTACTGAGAAGTGAGATTGTAGGATCATGACAGCTGTCATGTGGATTATGAATTTCTCACAAAGTACTTTTGTTTTCCATTATTGTCACACTTTAAACACCTATTTTACTCTAACCCCCAGAAGGACTGATCGAGCTGTCATGAAGTTAAACATGTTTAAATACATAGCTGAGACTACTTTTTTTAACCAGACACACTATTTTATGCTCATTTGGGAGCATACCACCCAGTACCCCAACTGAAGATCCTCACAGTCCTCTAGAGTATTTACTGAGGGGCAATTTAGTATAATAGGCAAACTTTACCAACCTGATACCTACTTCCTCTTGCAAATTACTAATAAATTTAGTATAAAAACCCCTTTGTACCTCTAATCTATTGTAACTAAATAGCCCAAGGCTTATTCTAAGTGTCAAAGTGCTCCAGTTGCCCAGGAGTTAGCTATTTCTCTAAGTGAAAACAGTCTCATTTGAAGTCCATTGTTCATCACTAATAGTAAGAGATGACTCATCGGCCACCCTGGGGAAGAGCGTTCCACAGCGAAAGCAAGCATACCCTCCCATGATCACAGCAAAAATGACTACCATCAACTACTCAGTACTACACGTCGCAAAACGAACTGAGCGCTTCTACTTTTTCTAGGCACCAAATAAGCTATCCAAAGAAGCAATCTTTTGTGAGGCTGAGACAGGAGGATAGAAGGTTCAAGGCCTGTCTCAGCAACTTTGGCCCTCAGCACCTCAGCAAGACCCTTTTTCAAAATAAAAACTAAAGTAAGGCTGGGGTGTAACTCAGAGTAGAATGCCTCTGAGTTCAATCCCAAATACCACACGCACACACACACACACACACACACACACACACACACACACAGCAATTATTTGTGAGGTTAGAAAATTTTTTCTTGCTAAAATATTTTCAATTTATTGCTGAAGTATGTAATGCTACAATAATTAAGCTCATCCCTTACTATTTTCAATGTGAGATGATTTTACATCCTATTGTTATTTGATTTATAACTTTTGCCTTTCAACATCAATGATCGTTAACCACAGTTTCTTTTTTTTTTTTTTTTTTG